>JADBJO010002944.1:147500-150000 GCA_016801955.1 Conus betulinus | reverse complement strand
ATTGAGCGAACGATATTGAACGATATTGACTGGGTGACACGGGAAACGACTGAATGATGCGCCACCTGGCAGCTCTTCAGTCGGCACTACCCAGGTAGGCAGCCCGTTGTGTATACGAGTGGTGATTGTAAAGCGCTTAGAGCTTGGTCTATAGTCGAGGATAGGCGCTATATAAGTATTCATCATCATCATCATCATCATCATCATCATCCAGAACAAAGAGTCATAGAAGAAATAAAACCCCGTAAGAAACAGAACTCGTTAATGCTAAAGTTTTAATCTCCTGGAGAGGTTCTCATTAGAAATGCGAGCAGGATGGTGGATACAAGCTTCCAGAATGTGTTGTGGTAGAGCAGGGAAGGCTAGGTTCATGCAGCAACGTGAAGACCGTCCATCAGCAGAACGTGAGAAGTGGGGACAGAGGATGAAAGAAAAACACACAGCGCCAGGAAAGACGCTGTGGGCAAAGAAAGGCATTCGATCCATTGGGGGAAACTGTCCCTGCAGTCTCCTTCTGTTACATTGTTGTCAAATGCGATGAGTTCATTGGATATCTTGGGCGAATTGAGGTCTTTGAGAGATAACAGTTGAACAATTTTCTATTCTGTTTCTTTTCATTTTCTAACTTAAACACACAGCAGTTCATCATCAACAAATGAGCATACGAAATGGGGGGAAAAAAAGAAAATAATACACAGGTACACGTAAAAAAAAAGACATATGATATCAAGAACAAAATCGGAAGGTGTAATCTTCCATGAAAATGTAGTACTTATAGAGAGAGTTATGAACTCGAATGCAGTACTCTCAAAGTGCTCATGTTCAGCGGACAGTTTGTCATTGTCTCGCCGGAGGATCCCGGATCTATCATCCAATCCACATCCGGATCTGCACCAAATTCTAGGAGTTCGCCACTAAGCCAAAGTCCATCTCTTCACCCATGTTTTGTTAAAAATCGTGTCAGTACTTTTCGCAAGTTTTTGCCACCAGAAAAGCAAACAGCAGATGAGGGTGAAGGTAATGTAGCCTTTGTGCTTAAGGCAAAGAAAATGAATAAGGAGAAATTAAAAGACATCAAGGACAAAAGCAATATTCGCCAGACGTGTCAAACGGGGGTCAGAAGTGTTACGACACCGGTGATGTCATCATCTTTTCCGAAGACGTGTGTGTATTTGGAGGTTCCAGTCACACATCCTTCACGTCTACAGACAACATTGTGCAGGACAGAGTTGCTTCTCACTTTGTGTCTCTGTCTGTCTGTCTGTCTGTCTGTGATGCAAGTGTGCACTGGTCCATCCAAGACACTCCAGTCTTCTGTCGCTCATTGTTTTTCCTTTTCTTTTCTTTTCAGTTCTTTTCTCTCTTTTTTCCTTTTCCTTTGTCTTGTTGTTGTTATTGCTGTTCACTCTAACTTTCAAGGCCTACAAATTCGGGATAGGGGATGGGAGCATGGGGCAGGGTGGAGGTTGGGTAGTGGCATGGGGAAAGGGGACGGGGGGGGGGGGGTGGGGTGAAATCGCATGAACAGTTTTTTTTTTTTCTTTTTGTTGTATGTTTTTCATTCTGCTTTTAATCCTGACGTGGTCTCCAAGGTCAGCTGGGCTATAAATAACATAGTTTGGAAATATCTGTAAATAGTTTGGAAACATTTGTGCAGCGAATCTTGACCACCTGTTGTAGTACTAATTCTTGTGTCACAACATCTCGCTCTCTCGGCAAACTCCCTATTATCCTAAAGGGTGGAGGCTCGGTAGGGGGGGGGGGGGGGGGGGGGGGGGGGGGGGGGGAGCAATGGGGGGGTAGGGAGGAACGTGCTTGACAACGACATTGGCAGGTGTTGACACCGGGTCTGTCTGAGCTCTGTACAACGAACGGGACTGTCCGCAAGGGCATGGCGAGAATTAGCTTTCAGTAGACACTGTATCCACGCTCTAAAAGAAAAAAATCCTCAGCTGGTGTTCTCCTCGTTTCTGTAAGTCTCTTTGACTTTGCTTTAAAAGTAATCCACTGAAACAACAACAACAATACAACATTAAAATCTAACTGAAATGTGGTCTGCTGACTTTCTCTCTCTGCTGTCTATTCACATGTCTTTGTTGGGGAGTGTTCAGACACACATTCTCTCTCTCTCTCTCTCTCTCTCTCTCTCTCTCTCTCTCTCTCTCTCTCTCTCTCTCTCTCTCTCTCTGTCTCTCTCTGTTCTTTCTGTCTTTGTCACTCTGTGTGTGTGCGTGCGTGCGTGCGTGCGTGCGTGCGTGCGTGCGTGCGTGTGTGTGTGTGTGTGTGTGTGTGTGTGTGTGTGTGTGTGTGTGTGTGTGTGTGTGTGTGTGCGTGCGTGCGGCCGTGTGTGCGTTGTTGTTGTTCTTTAATTTAACGTCTTCCCACTTGGAGTGATTCCAGACGGATTGTGTATGGTGTGTGTGTGTGTGTGTGTGTGTGTGTGTGTGTGTGTGTGTGTGTGTGTGTGTGTGTGTGTGTGTGTGTGTGTGTGCGTGCGTGC
>JADBJO010002944.1:137500-142500 GCA_016801955.1 Conus betulinus | reverse complement strand
GGCCGGCTCTACCTGGGTAGGCAGCCCGTTGAGTGAGTGAGGTAGTGTGTTTATTGTAAAAGCGCGTTAGAGCTTGGTCTGTGACCGAGGATAGGCGCTATACATAATACCCAATATAATGTCATATAATAAAGGGGAGGCCAGGTTGCTGCAGCAACGTGAAGATCGTCCATCAGCAGAACGTGAGAAGTGGGGACAGAGGGGTGAAAGAAACAACACACAGCGCCAGGAAAGACGCTGTGGGCAAAGAAAGGCATTTGATCCATTGGGGAAAACTGCCCTGCAGTATTTGTCTGCTTCATGGTCCTGAAATGTGAGGTGTTCATGGGATATTTCTGGCGTGCAGATGGCTTGGAAAGACAATAACTGAAAAAAAATGTTCTATTTCTTTTTATTTTCTAATCTACGCACTCAGGTATTCATAATCAACAAATGTGCATTTGATATGGGGAATAAAAGACACTAATACAGAGTTACACGTAAGAAAGACGTATAATATCAAGAAAAAAAAAGGACATCAATATTAGCACAGGTTTAGAGAGAGAGAGAGAGAGAGAGAGAGAGAGAGAGAGAGAGAGAGAGAGAGAGAGAGAGAGAGAGAGAGAGAGAGAGAGAGAGAGAGAGAGTGCGTGTGTAAGGAAGTTTAAAGTTAACTTGAGAAGAAGGTAAAAACGACAAAAAAAGAGGGAGTGATATAACTCTTACAGACTCATTATAAAAAAATCTGTCAACCAGAGAGAGAGAGAGAGAGAGAGAGAGAGAGAGAGAGAGAGAGAGAGAGAGGGGACCACTTTTCCAGAGACTTTTCTTAGACAGACAGACAGACACACACACACACACACACAACACACACACACACACACACACACACACACGCACGCACGCACGCACGCACACACGCTCACACACACACACACACACACACACACACACACACACACACACACACACACACACACATCTGCTACAAAAATATATATGCGCGCGCGCGCGCGCGCGCAATATTTTTCAAACATCTGCTGAAAAAGGAAAAGGGGAGGGGGTTGGAACTCAGAACTGTTTACCATGAGAAAAAAAAAACAACTTAGTGTTACTTTCTGCCATGTAGTAAAAAAGCCCAGTGTCAGTTGCTGTAGTAGTAAAAAAAAAAACAGTGTCATCTGCTGCTGTTAAAAAAACAAACAACAAAACAAACAAAAAAAACAGCAGCAACAAACAACAAAATCAGTGTTTGCTACTATTGGATTATCATGGTGAAAGTGCTTTTGCCAAGCATCCGTTTTATGTTATTGTTTTGGGCATCGACATCGTCGCGTATCTTGGCAAGTGACTGGATGAGTCTAAAGACAATGACCAATCAGAATAGAGTCCACAGACAGCTTGGTTCTTGCCCCTTTACTGGCAAAATGACAGGCGACAATGACTTATCTTTTCTTCATTACTGAAGACTTTAGAAGTGTCATGTGACTGTGACTGATGGGCAGGTGGCGTTGCCCGGAGACAGGTGCCCCTCGGCAGAACAAGGAAACACACACACACACACACACACACACACACACACACACACACACATCCTAGCTCTCATACCAACACACACACACACACACACACACACACACACACACACACACACACACACACTCACATACACAACACACACACACACACACACACACACACACACACATTCCCCTCTCATACCAACACACACACCCCCCCCCCCCCCCCCCCCCCCCCACACCCCCCCACACACACACACACACTTCACCACAGACGAAGATGTACACCTTTCTGGCTTTCTCCCATGTCCATTTTGCCGACGGTGCTGACAATTTGACAACCAAATCCCCAATGGCACTTTAGCTCGTTAATCAGTCAGAGGCCATTCACCTTGCACGAAAAACAATTCGCTTCACTCTTTGCCTGCTGGCTAACGCCCTGCTCTGAGTATGGAACACTGACGGTATCAAAAAGCCACAATCACTGTTCTTACTTTGAAACCCCGTTATGAATACCAAGAAAACGGTGATAAGTACTGTTTTGAGTGAAATATGACATGGAAACGGAATTATGCAAGAAAATAATAACCACGACGTGAAAAGCGTAATTTTTTTCAATCAAAAACGAAAATTTTCACGTGTTGTGGCGCTGAATCAGCAACAGATAATGAGTCAAAAGAGAACAACCCCTAGAATCCTACTGAGCAGTGAAAACAGATAGACAGTGTTATCGATACATATGTCACGAACATCGAGGTCTTTTAAAGACCTACAACGTGTGCAGTGACACAAGTGTTCAATAGTGTACACACGTGTCCTGATAATCTATTCTCGGTACACATCATTACTATTATCATACTGACCACCCGTTTTACCACCATACCATTCTGCACAGCAAGAAAACGAGTAGCGTGTCCTTCATGTGTTCGATCAGAAAGACACCACTGCACTCTACGCAAGTGCCTCAGCAGATGTGTAGCACTTCACATGGCGAGTGCAGTATGATATGACAGTGTCTCCTCGGGTGGGTTGCCTCAAGGCGACTTCATGGTGATTGCTTCCTACAAGGCTCTGAGTGTAAGGATACGAAACAGTGTTGCGGGTATGTCTGTGTATGAAAAATTAAGCGGGGATGACGGTTGTGAGAGTCATTTTGATGATGATAGGTAAGAAAGCAGTACCACTACTTCTACCACTGCTACTACTACCACTGATGATGATGATGATGATTATGATGATGATGATGGTGGTGGTGGTGGTGGTGGTGGTGGTGGTGGTGATGATGATGATGATGATGATGATGATGATGATTAAGAAATAGATGATAAATAACAACAAACAGAAAAACCAGTAATAATAAAGTAACAATATCAATGTTTATTACTATTTCTTATCACTAACATCTATTTTTGAAAAGAAAATGACAGTTTTACACACACACACACACACACACGCGCGCGCGCGCGCGCGCGCGCGCGCGTTTACACACAGGCAGGCAGACACACACACACACACACACACACACACACACACACACTTACTTTTGAATTCAATCAGATCCCATAACAAGAGCTGAAAGCCTTCCTCCCCCCCTTCCCAAACAATCCGTTTAACCCTCTCCCAGCCAATCGCCTTGAGACTTGGGCCTTTCCACGCCGGAGTCGGTGACATTTACAGGAAAACGCGTTAACAGTTGACTTCACGTTCCGACCACAGGAGGGGACATAAACACGGCGCTCCTCTAATCCACGTCACCGAGACGTCATCATTCCACGGAGTTTACGTTGTCATTCCACCTTCCAGTAACGCGCGCACGGCACACATCTGTGTTTTAAAGCCCCAGCCACACTGGGCGACTAGCTCGTTCATGTGGTCGCTGTTGCGCGCTGTGAGATGTCAAGTGTGACCACTCTAGTAGAATAGCTGAACAAACAATGTTTGCTCATTTGGGGAAGTCCAACATGCGCAGCTCCTTTAGGCGAAGAACCTGCGCAGCAAAAGTAACCATCCAGTCAGAGCAAAAGTGAGAGGTTATATGCTTCACAGTACAGAAAAAGATGGCGACCTGAGGTTTTTATAATCACAAGTGACTGAAGCGTACCAGGAGCGTATCAACCTCTCTGGAATATGCTTTCCGAAATTTCAGGGACAAACAAACTGTAAAGCCACTAATAATTTAGGACTAATAACTGCAATGACGGAGTCAAAAGTCACAACACCTCAACTTGTATTACGTAAACTACATAGATTGCACCGCCTAAAAGATCAGGACCTTTCTTCTTTTTTTTTTTTTTTTTTATCAGGAGGGTTTAACGTCCTATCAGCTAGAGGCTTTTAAGGACACATCACTCTACTGCAGAAGACTACAGCAATAGTAGTCCGACGGGATGCCTGGTTTCTGGCAGCAGTTTCGGCATTGGGGGGAGGGGGGAAAGGGAAACAGGGGAGGGGGAGGAGAGGCGGGGAGGGTGTCATTCGTCATTCGTGGTGATTGACATCCTGGACTGGAGTCTGGGTCCTTTTACTTTCTTCTCACTGGTGATGTCCATCGCTTAGTTCTGGTCCCGTGTGAACTGGCATTCACACTCTGTAGCTAGCTGGTCAACCGGTGGTGGAAGCCGGTGGTAGTTATTGCCTGTCTGCCCCGCAAAAGCCTGCCTATAAGACTCCCAGTCGGCTGTCTTCGAGCTCAGACTGATGGCGATGGCGTGAGGCCACCTTCAGGTGGAAGCGCTGCACGATTTCCTAACCTGACTGTAGATGAGAGGGCAACTGTTCAGCCCCACCTCCCAGAGCCAGGAGGTGCCAACTGTGCCCCCTTCCCTTCCCCAATAAAACACAGCCTCAGGCAGTTCGAGGTGCCCCCCATAACTAAGGGCTAGACCCGCGGACGTTCGCAATGGCTGAAGGACTTCTGCACCATCTGACGCTGATCTCTCACCTCGATGTCCTTTAAGAGAGATCTTTCACCTCTCTCTCTCGGCGCTTGGTGCTTTGCCACTTCGTATTGAGCGTGATGATATGTGATGTGAAAAATGGCTGAAAGAATAATGAACTGCTTCCTAAATATAACGAGATACAAGATAATTTGACCTGCAGACTGCGTTACTATGACCTGAAAATGGTGAGGCGAGCGAAAGCGCAAGTGCCAGAACGAAGCGAGGGGGAGAAACTTATTTTGCTTGCTTTCTGGCGATAGACTCGCTTAATGTGACACGGGCTTTAGATAGTTGGAGCTTTTTTCAGTGGTGGGATGGTTTGTGTCTGAAAGGTATAGGAGAAACTCACTTAATTTAATGTGATACGGACTGTAAACAGCTTCCATCGGTTTGAGCTTTTGTCGGTAGTGGGGTGGTTTGTGTCTGAGGGGTGTGGGAGAGACTGTGTAAACTGGGAAAGTTTATATCCAGCCCGCAGGCACAGACAATCCAATAGGGTACATGTTTGTGTGTGTGACTTTGGTGTGCTTATGTGTGTGCGTGCGTGCGTAATGCGCGCGTG
>JADBJO010002944.1:112500-115000 GCA_016801955.1 Conus betulinus | reverse complement strand
GTCTGTCTACAGAGCTAGCAGTTCGCAAGAAGCTCGGTTTTATCAATGGCATTCACATGACGTCGCTCATATCCGGCGATCGTTACTGTCGACAATTCATTTTGATCATGTTAAGTAGCGATTACTTCTTTTTTTTATTCAGCTTACAAACCAATGTACCAACCCACCCCTTTTCCAATTAATCCCCCCCCCCCGCCCCACTTATGACAATTATCACTTATGCATAGAGCCAGCAAAAGTAATCTTCTCCCTCTGATTACAGATGGGTATCGGAGTTTTCTATAAACAGTCCCTAGGAGGCTGTCAGCAACTCTGTATTGACACGAATACACCACAGACGTTGAATTAAAAGTGATGGTGGGGTGGGGTGGGGGTGGGGGATATTGGGATGAGGATTTGGACTGGGCAGGATAGACGAGAAGGGGAGGGGCACAAAACGTGAGATGACCGTGACATCCAGCCACGAAGAGAGCTGGGGCTGAGACAAATTGGCCTCATTTTGTCACGATCGATGAAAGGACAGGGAAGACAGCCGGGATGAGACAAGCTAGCCTCATTGTGTGACGGCCGATGGGAAATGGAGACCAGTATTTGTTCTGCGGCTCTACGTCTGGGCAATGCTGCCCTGTCCATTTCTTTGTCCGTGCACTAATGAACAGATGACGGCAATGACCTGGCACTGGGTTTCCATGAATGACAGCAATGGACTGTATAGTTTGCACCTTCTTGTTTGCAGACAGCTGAAGGGGATGTTGACAGCTGAACGTATCTGGCCTTCCATCCTAGCTCTGAATCAGGGAATAGTGAGTGCATATTGTGTAAAACCTCCACAACTAGATTATTGCCGACTCGTTAAAACCACACACTCTCTCTCTCTCTCTCTCTCTCTCTCTCTCTCTCTCTCTCTCTCTCTCTCTCTCTCTCTGTCCCTGTTTGTGTTGTCTCTCTCTGTGTGTGTGTGTGTGTGTGGTGTGTGTGTGTGTGTGTGTGTGTGTGTGTGTGTGTGTGTGTGTGTGTGTGTGTGCGTGTGTGCGTGTTGCGTGCGTGCGTGTGTGTGTGTGTGTGTGTGTGTGTGTGTGTGTGTGTGTGTGTGTGTGTGTGTTTCTCTCTCTTGGTTATTCTCTGTCTTGTTTGTCTCCATCTAAATGTCTGTCATCTCAGTCTCCTTGTGTCTGTCTGCCTGCCTTCCTAGCCATCGTCTGTCTGCCTGCCTTCCTAGGATCGTCTGTCTGCCTGCCTTCCTAGCCATCGTCTATCTGCGGACCCCACTTTTCCACCCCAAAAAAAACTATTTCTTTAGCTGTGCAAGGAATAAACATTCCAATGGAGGACTGAGAGTGTGGCTTAATTTCTAACCAACCACTCTTCGTTTTTGCTTTGTTTGCTTGTTTGCGTGCTTGCTTTTTATGTCCAATAATTCTGCTAACGTGCGGTTTATTTCAGAGCTACTCAAAACATTGTTCCCTTTTCTCCTTAGCATTTCCCCCCATGGATTTTGTTTTCTGTTTGGGCCAGTAACTATGGATGCGTTCACACTGGGTTTTGTGTACCTTCTGTTGGCTTGCATCGATAAAGTATTACGCTCTGCACATTGAAAATCGATGGAATGATTTGTATAGTGTCTTCCCGTTCCCATTAGGCGCTGACTTGAATGACGAGCGATGCCAAGGTGATTCATAACAACGGAATTATGATTTTAGTAATCTATATCACCCTCATAATTATACTGTGCATGATGTTTTTTTTTTTTCGACAGCAAACTCATAAAAAGTTGCACTTCTAACGGCAACGAACCACGAAGTTTGCTTTTCTGAGGTCTTCGGATGCTAAGAAAACCAAGGTGTTAATTACTCAGACACCACCGTATGGATCTTACGACAGAGGCAGTCACATTGCTACATGGGAAATATTAGGGGGGGGGGGGGGGGGGGGGGGGGGGGGGGGGGGGGGGGCGTGTAACCACATGGATCATATCAGGAGGAACGCTGTACTCTAGACGGATAATGCAAGGAAGGCACTTAAACCGCCGCATGGATTACAGGGGGGGGGGGGGGGGGGGGGGGGGGGGGGGGGGAGGGGGGGGGGGGGCTAAAAGTAGGACTTGCTCACATTCCCACATAGATCATGCAAGGGAGGTAGGCACACCCTCACATGCAGGACACTCATAGTGACACATGGATAATGTTAGGGAGACACACACATGACACTGATCATGCCAGGTAGACACTCACATCACTATCTCTGATGAGCATTGCTTCTTGCATTTCGCCTGTCGAAACATTTGACCCTCTTAGATTCAAACTGGGCGTGTTTTGTGGTCGATATCCATGGAAGTATAATGCCAAAATTCAAATGGTTGATCAGCGTCAGTGTATTGGTTTGAATAAATTGTGTTTCCAATGCGCAATCACATACAGCTTTACAGTAATTGTAAAGGTCACAGGATCACAATACACATCAGTGTTTTGACAAGCATGAGATGAAGATAAGTGAGCGAAAA
>JADBJO010002944.1:90000-92500 GCA_016801955.1 Conus betulinus | reverse complement strand
AAACAATACTATACCTTTATTCTGTGTCATAGATTTGGACCTCCACTCCCTTCTCACCCTCATTCCACTTCACCCTTCCCTCCTATTCTCCCCCACATAGGTTGTAAGGCTCAGCAGATGTGGTGCAGTGTATACGGAACTTCTCTGTTCACAGCATGCCACTCCTTCTTTGAGGAAAAAGAAGTGAACTGATGACTTCAATACCCTCAGGGCAATGGCCGAACGACGGTGAGAGGTAGATGGTGGTGAAATGTTTATCAGCTTCAGGTGAAAGCTGGGCGTGGGGTTGGAGGGGCGTGGAGGGTGGGAGGTGGGGATGGGTGTTTATGGAGCCGATAGAACACATCAGGACTTCCGAGAGCAAAGAGGTTGTTGACCTCGTGGGTACACCTCTTATCTACACCCAACCCAAAAGTACTCAGGGAGAGAGAGAGAGAGAGAGAGAGAGAGAGAGAGAGAGAGAGAGAGAGAGAGAGAGAGAGGAGAGAGAGAGAGAGAGCAGTTATCTTGATTAGCCAGATGACTGATGTAAGCTCTCGTTACTGTTCCGAAGGAGCACCCACTCAAGTTCCAAGTGTCAGTGTTATTATTGCCCTCAACTGCCGGGCAGTCTGCCATCATTTGTTTGTCTTTCACAGAGTCTAGACTAAAAAGAGAGGAGAGAGAGAGAGAGAGAGAGAGAGAGAGAGAGAGAGAGAGAGAGAGAGGGGAGAACTAACTTTCTTTCATGTGTGTATTGGAGTAAACACAGAACCCTGTGGAAAAACAAAGTTAATTAAAGTGAGGTAGAAAAACATGACAGGCACCTTCAAGGACAAAGGTGTGTTTTCTGCACAGCATGTCAAGACAGACATGGGTAGTGGGGAGTACTGGGCTAGAAGGGGATGGCGTGGGTGGGGGAGGGGAAGGGATTGGCAGAACGGAAAAAAGCAGCAGGTCAGGAAAGGTGACTGCAATCCCCTACATCAGTCACACTGAGTCTTGATCAGCAGTGCATCATGGGAAAGCATGGAGTCAGACTTGATACCTGCATTAGGTAGGTGTGAAAAGTAAATTTGAACTTTGCTGACGCTTAAAGCTACTTCAGGTTTTTTTCTCTGTGTGCGTTTTTTTTAGTCAACCAGGGATATAATTCTAGAGCCAGCCTCTATAAGAAGCACCAATACATTCACTCTAGCATAAAAAATTCTGAAATACACATTTTGAGGAAACAATCTACAAAACGTTGACAAGAAATATGAACTCGTATGTCATCTACTACCTTTTGATTTGCTCTGTTTATTAAGCAACAAGAGCAAATGTTTCAATATATATGACTGCATGCTAGTTTTTACAGAGTTTGTTCTTTCTGAAATAAAATGTTGCTTCAATATCATTGAGAATACATGAATTGTGAGAAGTAATAATGTTCATGGTAAGTGTTTCAAGGTTGTGTGTGTGTGTGCGCGTGTGCGCGCGCGCGCGCGCGCGCGTGTGTGTGTGTGTGTGTGTGTGTGTGTGTGTGAGTACGTGCATGCGTGCATGCCTACGTGTATGCGTGCATGCAAACATGCATGCGTGTGTGTGTGTGTGTGTGTGTGTGTGTGTGTGTGTGTGTGTGTGTATTGTCTGTCTCTATCCTTCTGTCTTTGTCTCTCATCATCTCTCTATTTCTCCGGTTATTATTTCTTTTTCTCAGTCTCTCCTTCACTCTATGTGCCCATGTCTCTGTCTGCCTTTCTCCACCTCTCTAGTGTGAAATCGGTGGACCCGGCCTTATTCCCTTTTAAAGTTGACAGTAGGCAGACATCTAATTTATGGGGCTGCTGTCTTTAACTGACTACATCTGCTGTCAGTGACCATCCCTTTGCTTTGTCACCAACCCCTTTCTTTCTGCCTCTTTGGAATCTCACGTCTTGTGCTCATTGGCAGAGTGACGAGTGTTTTCTGTGCCTTGGGTACCTCACGGCCTGTGCTCATTGGTAGAGTGGCCAGTTATTCTGTGCCTTGGGTACCTCACAGCCTGTGCTCATTGGTAGAGTGACGAGTTATTCTGTGCCTTGGGTACCTCACGGCCTGTGCTCATTGGTAGAGTGGCCAATTATTCTGTGCTTGGGTACCTCACGTCCTGTGCTCATTGGTAGAGTGGCCAATTATTCTGTGCCTTGGGTACCTCACGGCCTGTGCTCATTGGTAGAGTGGCCAATCATTCTGTGCCTTGGGTACCTCACAGCCTGTGCTGATTGGTAGAGTGACGAGTTATTCTGTGCCTTGGGTACCTCACGGCCTGTGCTCATTGGTAGAGTGGCCAATTATTCTGTGCCTTGGGTACCTCACAGCCTGTGCTCATTGGTAGAGTGACGAGTTATTCTGTGCCTTGGGTACCTCACGGCCTGTGCTCATTGGTAGAGTGGCCAATTATTCTGTGCCTTGGGTACCTCACGTCCCTGTGCTCATTGGTAGAGTGGCCAATTATTCTGTGCCTTGGGTACCTCACGGCCTGTGCTCATTGGTAGAGTGG
>JADBJO010002944.1:82500-87500 GCA_016801955.1 Conus betulinus | reverse complement strand
AGAAAGAAAGAAAAGAAAACTCAAGTGTAGTTTTGGATTAGAATCTGTTTTCTGTATTCAGAATTGTTGGAAAATGGGTGTTGATGCCCAGAAGAACTCAGCACATGCTTATGTCATGAGTCGCAGAGCTGGCTCCAAACAACTCGCTCCTTCAGTCTACCACATTTTTGCCGATCAGATCTGGCCTAATCACAGTTCACCTGATAACGGCTGGCCTTACCATGGATCACTTCGTTCAATAATGGCTCACAAAAACACACCTGTCGACTCTCTCTCTCTCTCTCTCTCTCTCTCTCCTCTCTCTCTCTCTCTCTCTCTCTCTCTCTCTCTGGTGAACCAGTTGAGGCCAGATGTTGTACTTTGTGAATTTTTGATCCAGGGAAAGGAGTGTCTGCACTGACGTGCGAAAACGATGGGTCTGCGAGCTATGATTCGGTGAACTGTGATTAAGCGACCTGTGGTTAGACGAGCTATGATTTGGAGAACTGTGATTAGGAGAACTGTGATTAGGAGAAACTGTGATTAGACGAGCTGTGATCAGGAGAACTGTAATTGGGCGAGCTGTGGTTAGGCGAGCTGTGTGATTAGGAGAACTGTGATTAGGAGAGCTGTGATTAGGAGAACTGTGATTAGAAGAAGTGTAATTAGGAGAACTGTGATTAGGAGAAACTGTGATTAGGCAAGCTATGATTAGAAGTGTAATTAGGAGAACTGTGATTAGGAGAACTGTGATTAGGAGAACTGTGATTAGGAGAGCTATGATTAGGCGAGCTATAATTAGAACAGTGTTTAGGCTGTGATGGAGTTTTCTTACCTAACTGTCTGTTGTCAATATGGAAGATCGATTGGGCTATACATTCTTCCACAGAATGCTTGCAAAATCTTTACAAGCATGAAATGCGTCTGACCAAAAACTATTCACTCGTTGGTGCAAAAATGGAGGTTCAGAACTAAACTGTCCTAACCGGTTCGTTCTTGGGTGTGTATCTAGTATGACAAATTGCCGTTTATGAGAGCATTTTTCTGAAATTTTCGTAGCCAAGTGAATTCGAATGTCCTAACGAGTCTCTCTGATATCAGGATAACCAGCACTCCCTTGTCAGTACTCAGAATGTTTTCTTATGACTTATTTCTGTCTCTTCCATAGAAATCAAAATATTGACCTTTGAATACTGTCCATGATATCATCAGGAGAATTTGTGAGCAACAGGTAGAGATGCACCATCTCAGAGAGAATGAGCGATTTCAGAACTGCAGTCCTACCAGAATGGGTGCCATCTGTCGTTTCAATCAAATTTCATGCAACGTTTTGACGGCAGCAGCATTTTTACCCATGCTACTTTTAACATCTGTCAGCTCATCCGAAAACCCTAAACCCGGAGTTTTGAAGTTCTCAGGAATCCAATTTATCCTCCACTGTTGCATGAGTTTAATCCTTGAGTTTTTCTTGCTGCCCGATCGTATGGCATTGGTTGTATCTGATTTCAAAAGGAGACTAGATTTTCCCCTAATACATTTCTAGTTTTGACAGTTTCTCCTCTGACTGATTTTCTATCCAACTTCAACATCAGTTCCATATTATCCACATATTACGTTTTTTTTTTCTTATTATTAAGTTTTATACCTTTAATGCTGTCATTTCTTCGAATCATATGAGCAAACATTTCAACACAGACATAAAAAGATAAGGAGATAGAGGATCCCCCTTGCCTACATCAACGATAATGTGTGTCTGATTTTATCACCATTCGTTTAGTATTCTAAAAGGGGAGGAAAGAAATTAAATAGGTGTGTGTGTGTGTGTGTGTGTGTGTGTGTGTGTGTGTGTGTGTGTGTGTGTGTGTGTGTGTGTGTGTGTGTGTGCACGCGTACGTACACACGTGCGTGTGTGCGTGCGTGCGTGCGTGTTTGTAGGTGCATGTAGGCGTCCCTGCGCGCGCGCGCACGCGCGCGCGTGTGTGTGTGTGTGTGTGTGTGTGTGTGTGTGTGTGTGTGTGTGTGTGTGTGTGTGTGTGTGTGTGTGTGTGTGTGTGTGTGCGTGTGCGCGCGCGCGCGTCTGTGTGTGTGTATGTGTGTGTACATATGTGCACATATTTCACTCTCTCACGTGAATCATTCTCTCTCTCTCTCTCTCTCTCTCTCTCTCTCTCTCTCTCTCTCTCTCTCTCTCTCTCTCTCTCTCTCTCTCTCTCTTCCCCAGCCGTTGCTACACGTTCACTTCATTGACGGATGATAATGCACAGGCTTCCCTAACTTATCATCTCCACTTCCAACCGTGGAGTCCACAAACCGTGTTTCTATGAAATGGGAACCTCATCAACCTGTTTTCTCTTCAGAAGACAGCATCACACAGCGAACCAGTTCTTGTTGTTTGTTGTTGTTGTAGTTGCTGTTGTTGTTGATGTTGTTGTTGTTGTTGTTGTTGTTGTTGTTGTTGTTCTTTCTTCTTCTTCTTCTTCTTCTTTCTTCTTCTTTCTTCTTCTTCTTCGAGAGAGAGAGAGAGAGAGAGAGAGAGATTGATTGAGAGAGAGAGAGCAAGAAAAGGCAAAGGGGTGGGGGTGGGGGGCGGTGTGTGTGTGTGTGTGTGTGTGTGTGTGTGAGGTGAGGAAGAGTTTACAAGTTTTTTGAAGGCTGATACATTACAAAACGACGTTACGCTACCGGAAAACTAAATAGGTAAGCCAACGAGCGAACAAACGCACCGAAATAACATAGGGCAGAGAGAGAGAGAGAGAGAGAGAGAGAGAGAGAGAGAGAGAGAGAGAGACGGAGACCGAGAGAGCTGGAGGACGGGAGGTTGGCTGGGGCGAGAGAGGAGGAAGAATATAGGGAACGGAGGGATGGGGATTGATGATGAGAAGGAGGAGAAAAGGGAGGGGGGATGAAGGAGGGTCTGAACTGTAGATGAGGAATTACTGGTTCGCCTCCCTGCCCGTTTCGGCTACTCAGAACAATCTTAGATTACTCTTTTGCCCATTTCTCCTCTTTAGAGTTGGTTTCTCCTATGAAGTAATGAAGCAACAAAATGTCTTATCATCTCTCTCTCTCTCTCTCTCTCTCTCTCTCTCTCTCTCTCTCTCTCTCTCTCACTCCCCCCCCAATCCCATCGTAATCCATACCCGAGAGCTTGGCTTCAGTGTTTCCGCCTTTTTCATGAAGTCCGGAAAGGAGGACCGACATTAAGTTGAATGCTGGGCGGGAATAAAGAAGAAGCTGGGATTTGGGATGGTGGATGGATGAGGGAAGCGAAGAAGGGAGGTGGGGTGGGGATGGGAGGGGGGAGAGGGGGCGATCACATTGAAGTTGTCGGTGGAATCAGTAGGAGTGCCAGGTTTATTTTCTGCTGCGACAGAATCTTTTGTTTTTTGCCGCCTTGAAAGCGAGGATACCTTACAAATTTTTTTTATTCAAAGACCAACAACTGCAAAAATGAGAGAGAGAGAGAGAGAGAGAGAGAGAGAGAGAGAGAGAGAACAAACACACACACACACACACGCACACACACACACACACACACACACACCACACACACACACACACGCGCGCGCGCGCGCGCGCGCGCGCACACACACATTTGCATGAATGCCAGCTTGCTCAGTCGCATCATCAAAATGCATACACACACCTTCTTCACATCCTCACCAATGCTATGAAACCCACACCGATAGAGAACATACAAGAGACGGCACGTATTATTCCATCCCTGCAAAAGGTTTTGAACTTGCAAAGGAATCATACAGCTCACAAAGGCACATGTCTTTTTTGAAAAAAAAAATCACCTGAGGAATACAGATTAAAAAAAAGGAACACTGAGAATATTGAGAAAAAAAAAATTTTCAACAAGAGACCTGTACCTCAGAAAGGAAGCACCCAACACAGCATATGAAGAAAGAGAGACTAGGAATTCTAGCAGCAAGTGGCCAGTTTCTCCAGTAGCACGTCTGTACTTCATCTGACCGCCAAGGGGACACACACCAGTGAAAGAAGAACGCCTCAATGATGGCCACGTGTGGAGATCGTTCTCCCCGAGATACACCACGATGCATTGACGGATCAAGTACCAATGCATTTTAAGGAGAAGCAAGGGTTTACGTCTGATGGCCACGGGCCTGCAGAAGCGCGGCACCAAGATGCTCATGCACGTTACAGACTGCAGAACTGAGATGGAAGCCCTGCTCGTCGCTGTGAATACCTGATGATGCAGCACGGACCTGATGTCCAGGTCATCTTTCTGTCTAAGATGACGTCAGTCCTTGAATCATTGACAACAGGAACAGCCTGCCCCAGCCACTGCGGTGTGGAACTGTAGTGGACCCTCTCTCCAATGGCAGTATTTATTAAGAGTATTTATATATAGCGCCTACCCTCGGTGACAGACCAAGCTCTAAGCGCTTTATAATCCGCATTCTCTCGGCTGCCTACCTGGGTAGCGCCGACTGAAGAGCTGCCTGCTGGCGCTTCATTGAGTCGTTTCCTGTGTCATTCGGTCAATATAGTTCATTCAATTTAACACCTCTTTCATACTTTCGATTTTTCACGCAGAGTGCTATGTGTCACGTGTCATCCATACCAACGCTAAACTGGCCTTCTCTTCCGAAAGTTGGTAATGGGATTTTACGTGTGTGCAAGATGTTATGCGTGCGTTCACACACGGACCCTCGGTTTGTAGTCTCATTCGAAGGACTATTTGGGAAATGGAGGAGTCAGAACCAATGTTAACTCCAAAGGAAAAAAATCCCTCTGTACCGAAACGGCCCGGCGGAGAATCGAACCCGCAACCCCAGGATCACCAGGATTACGAGTCCGGCGCTCTACCAACTGAACTATTCCGGCCTCGAAGGATAAAGGAAGTAAGACAGAATGAACAAAACACTGGACACAGGGATGATTAGGAAGAGATATTGTCCCCTACAAAGCGGCTGAAGACCATCATGAAGTCTGTGTGCAGGACACTACAGCCACAACAAGACAGTTCCAGTCGTTTCAACAGAAAGGACCAG
>JADBJO010002944.1:62500-77500 GCA_016801955.1 Conus betulinus | reverse complement strand
CTCTCGCCTCCCCCCCCCCCCCCCCCCCCTCCCTCCCTTCACCACCCACCTCCTGACAAAAATGGGCTATATTGAGAAAGGTCTGCTCGTGCCTACTGTCACTTACTTCAGATCAGCATCCTGGACTCCAACGATACAGACGCTGGATGTAAGCAGTGTCTATGGCAGCATATTTTTTTTTATCTCTGGAAAAGACAGCCTAATGGCTGTGTGTACAGAGTGGGTCCCTTCAAGCTGACTGGGAGATTGTGCGAATGTTTTTTTTTCATTGTCTGATATATCTAACTGAATGTCTCTCTATTAATCCACCAGAGTACACCGTATATCTATTTGAACACACACACACACACACACACGCGCGCGCGCGTGCGCGCGCGTGCGCGTATACGCGCGTGCGCGAGTGTGCGCGGTCGCTGCATGCATAACACACACACACACACACACACACACACACACACACACACACACACACACACGTACGTGCGTACACACACACACACACACACACACACACACACACACACACACACACACACGCACACACACACACATACACGTACGTACACACACACACACACACACACACACACACACACACACACACACACACACACAGGCACACACACACCACACACACACACACACACACACACACACACACACACACACACACACACACACACACTGTAAAGACTCCTTTGATATTGATTATACAGATGTTGATGGGAACACTGTAAAGCCTCCTTTGATATTGATTATACAGATGTTTCAAAAAGGATTGTCCACATATCTTAAGAACATCTCTTTACACTCATTTAGAAACTAAGTACAATCATCATTTGAAAATTTTTACAGATGGCTCAGTGCTAGAAAATAATAACACGGGAGCAGCCTTCATAATCCCTAGCCTCAAAGTACAAAAGCTCTTCTATCTTGGTAAACAGTTATCGATATTCAGTGCAGAATTACTTGCTATACTTAAATCGTTAGATTTTATTCTAAATTTTCCAGTAAAAAGTTCACAAATCTTAATAGGTGTTTGATTCTAAAGCAGCAATCTACTCGATTAAGTCTGCATGTCCTTCGATCCGACTTGATATGATATTTGAAATTCATCACATTATTCACCTTTTTATCCATGCAAGGCATTACTGTCACTTTTTGTTGGATCCCCTCTCATTGTGGTATAGTGCCCAACAAGCGTGTAGATCAGCTTGCACGAAAAGCAGCTCAAAATATCAATTACGCAATACCGCTCAAAGTTCCCTTAGATCTGAATGAATGTTTTTCAATTATAACTTCAACGTTAGAGACAAAAGTTAAAACCTCATTGATGAACTCAGACATTCAATATTATCACAATTGTATAAAATTTAGTGATGGGTACAATGGGGAAACGTGCAAACAAGTCTCCTCCTCGTCTAGGGAGACTGAAAGCTTAATCCATAGATTCCGTTTGAACGCATTGAAAACAAAACATTGTCATAATGTTAAATGTGTATGTGTGGGAAATCCTTAAATGTCAGTCATTTGCTGATTCAATGCCCAAGAACAAGAGAGCTCCTAAGACATTCGGGTATTGATGGTTACACTGATGGATCGACTTCATTGCCTTTACCATATATTTTAAACAATTATTCTGTTCTTGACTCAGTTTGTAAGTGTTTGTTAAATAGTTTCAATTGGCCCTTATCTGTAGATCTTATCACTTCTCACTTAAAATAGTCAAGGTGGAAAGGGATGGGGGATGAGGAGGGTGGGGGGATGTCATATTCTATCGTTAATGGAATAATACACTTCATACACTTGCATACTTCATTCACCCACACATAAACTGTCTGAATCACTATAGTGGAAGGACATTAAACCGACGACCACACACGCACACACACGCAAACACACGCACGCACACACATGCACACACACACACACACACACACACACACACACACACACACACACACACACACACACACACACACACACACACACACACGCACACACACACACACACACACACACACACCATGTGCTATTATTTTGTCGTAGATGAATTCAACTAAAGAAATATCCAGTAAGGTCCTTGACCAGCCCTTGGACTTTGTTGGTGATGGGAACATGTTTGCCTGAGGTGTTCATATTCTACTGTTGTAAGCAGTATTCACTGATGCAGATATAAATCATGCCATGATATACTAAATGACTATGGTTACGCACAGAAAAGAAACACTAGTCTTTATAGGCATTTTATACAATCATCTGAAATGAAAGTTATGATGCATATGAAGATAGAACTGTGATTCATTACTATGTCATCACTGATAAAGAAACTTTCATTTATGGTGAGAAACAGTTTGCTGCCCATCTTTTGTGACCTTTGACCTTCGTTCTAATGTTTAAATTAAGGTGCCTAGATTTTGGGTCTGTGACCTGTATTCAGCTGTTTGAAGTTTCTGATTTTTTTTTGTTACCTACATTTCATTATTTCAATTGCCTCATCTTTCGTGACATACATTTTGTTGTTAAAAGTGTGTTTGTTGGTGACCTACATGTTTCTGTTTTTTTTACAGTTCTCAAACTTTTGTCACCTATTATTCTTTTGCCAAGAACTCTTTTTTCATTTTTAGCTTTTGCGGTCTCATCCTCCCCATCCCCACCCACCCCGTCCTTCTCCCTGCATCTCTCTTACTCCGGCAGGGGGGGGGGGGGGGGGGGGGATAGCTCAGCCGGTAGAGCGCCAGACTCGTGATCCTGGCGTCGTGGGTTCGAATCTCCGCCAGGCCGTTTCGGTACAGGGGGAATTTTTCCCTCGGAATTAACATTGGTTCTGATTCCATTTCCATACAGGCCTTCGAATGAGACTGTAAACAGAGGTTTCGTGTGAACGCACGCATAACATCTTGCACACACCATATACCATTCCGAGGCAACTGAAATGCCTCTTTTAAAAACAACACATCCCGTGGAAAAGATACATAACCAACGAAACGCTTGATCAAAGCTTGCATGTGTAGATTCATCGTTGTGTTTATGCCAGTCATAGAACGTGGTAATGCCATTGGGCATTTACCCTTGCGAATAGAAAGACGGAGAACAATGTTTCCATCTTTTAAAACCGAAACATTTACCGTGGTATAATTCAATAATGCCTTACAATGTTCTTTTGTCTTTGAGCTGATGAGCACACGTTCCAACTTATTCCAACGGCATACCTTCCCATGCAAACAGGAGCTGTTTTCGCTGGTAATTATTTGTGTTTGTTTTTGGGCGAGTATGAACAACTTCTTCGCGAGCTCAAATGTGACTGCATCCCGTCTGGAACGACCTTAAGGTCGAAGGAAATGGATGAAGGCATTCGGCATCAATCCCATTTTGCAAGTCAAAGCCTAAAAGTACGCAGCTAGTGAAGAATTTTCATATTTATTATATATTTTCTCAATTTCATGTTCCCATTTTCTTCATCTTCAACCCCCCCCACCCCCCCCCCCTAAGTTCAAATCTTTGCCAAGTCATTACTGTGATGACGGAGGGGTTGTTGGCCTGCGCTTGTTTTTCCCTCACTATTAGATCATTCGTCTTTGTATTTGTCTGACGTTATTCAAGGTTAAAAGGCTGTGCCAGTCTTGAATAAAAGTTACACTGTGTTAGGTTTTCTTCTGGGAGCAAGAGTTACCCTACTTGTTTCTTGTTTACTGCTCTAACAGCCTGCAACATTCATCAAGTCAACGGGAAATTAAATCATGTGTCAAAACAACAAAGCGAAAATAGCTGGAACAACAACAGCAGCAACAACAACAACAACGATTGCGACAACAATGAAGTTGACGATGACTACATCATAACGACAACGAGAAAAACAGCATCCCCCCATAAACAACAACAACAACAAAACAAAAGGCAGTCGAAACAAAACAAAACAAAACAAACAAAACACAAAACGCAGTGAAGCACCAATTGGTGACAAAAAACAAAAACAAACAAACAAACAAAAACCCTGACAGCAGCAAAGTGGACAACACTACTAATAACGTCGATAACGAAAACACGAGGACGACAGCAACTTCAGTTACAACAAAGATGAGAATGACGACGACGACGACGACGACGACAACACACACACACACACACACACACACACACACACACACACACACACACACACACACACACACACACACACATACCACACACATACACACACACACACACACACAAACTACAAGAAGGATATGACAGTTTTTTCATCTTGTTCTTGTTCTTCTTCTTGTTCTTCCTATTGTTGTTATAGTTTTTGTTGTTGCTGCTGCTGCTGCTGCTGCTGCTGTCGTTGTTGTTGTTGTTGTTGTTCTTCTTCTTCTTCTTCTTCTTCTTGTGACTTTTGCCTTATCTTTCTTTACTTTCGTCTAATCCACTTCAATTCTCACAGTCTTTTGCGCTGTTTCTTCGGTCTGTCTGTCTGTCTGTCTGTCTATCTGCCTGTCTATCTGTCTGTTTCTCTCTTTCTTCTCTCTCTCTCTCTCTCTCTCTCTCTCCCTGCCTGCCTGCCTGCCTGTCTGTCACTGTCGCTCCGTCTGTTTCTATCTGTCTCTGTCCTGTCTCTGTCTCTATCTATTCTCTCTGTCCCTGTCTGTCTGTCTGTCCTCTGTTTCTCTCTGTTCTCTCTCTCTGCTCCTCTCTGCTCTCTCTCTCTCTCAGTCTCTCTCTGCGTCTGTCCCTCTCTCTCTCTCTCTCATCTCTCTCTCTCCTGCCCTCTCTGTCTGTCTCTCCTCTCTCTCTCTCCTCTCTCTCTCTCTCTCTGCCCGTCTGTCTCCATCTGTCTGTCGTTGTCGCTCCGTCTGTGTCTGTCTCTCTGTCTCTCTCTCTCTCTGTGTCTGTCCATCTGTCCTCTCTGTCTGTCTGTCTCGTCTCCTGTCTGTATGTATGTATGTCCCTCTCTCTCTCTCTCTCTCTCTCTCTCTCTCTCTCTCTCTCTCTCTCTCTCTCTCTCTCTCTCTCTCTCTCTCTGACGTACATTGTTCTCGCCTAACCTTGAAGAGTTGTCTGGTAACACTCCTTTCATTCCATAATGAGGAAGTCACTGATGGTAAGACATTAGTCTAGTTTTCTGTCTGCCTGTGTCTGTCTGTCTGTCTGTGTCTGTCTGTGTCTGTCTTGTCTGCCTGTGTCTGTCTGTATGTATGTATGTATGTGTCTGTCTGTCTGTCTGTCTGTGTGTGTTCTGTCTGTCTGCCTTGTCTGTCTGTCAGTCTCTCTCCCTTCACGCTGTGTGCTTCACTTTCTTCTCATGCGTTTGGTTCTTCTTTTCTTATCCTGCTCTCTTTTTGTTTGTCCCTGGATGCCCTGGCGAATGGTGTACTTCAATCTTTCCTCGCTCCCATACTCTTGTTCCCACCTCTCTCTCTCTCTCCTCTCTCTCCTCTCCCTTCTCTCTCTCTCCTCTCTCTCCCTCTCTCCTCTCTCTCTCTCTCTCTCTCTCTCTCTCTCCTCTCTCTCCCTCTCTCTCCTCTCTCTCTCTCTCTCTCTCTCTCTCTCTCTCTCTCTCCTCTCTCCTCTCTCTCATCTCCCTCCTCTCTCCTCCCTCTCTCTCTCTCTCCCTCCCCCTCCTCGTCTCTCTCTCCTCTCTCTCTCTCTCTCTCTCTCTGCCAGTCTTTATTCGTTCCTTCCACCCTGCCTTCATTAAACGTATGCTTCTCTCCTCTTCCTTCACTTCCTCCCTGTCCCACTGCGATCGCTGGTCGATAAACAGAACTTAGCCCCGCTCTCTCTCTCTCTCTTCTATCTATTTTCTATTTCCTTCATTCCTATTCTTTTTTTTTATCTTCTGTCTTTCAACCTTTGGAGATTTTTTGTGTGCATCGTTGTTCTTTTCGAAAGTAATTTCCTGGTTTCTGCACTTGTTTTGCCGCCACTGCTTCTTTCTTGCTCTGTCCCCCTTTGTGTCTTGATCTTCTTTTCTTCATCCTCTTTACTACCTCCAGCTCTGCTTGCCCCTGTTGGAACATGGTGGAATTGTTCACAAGCAGGATGGGATTAGGTTTTTTTTAAGCGTAATGTTTTGTTTTTTTTTTTGTTTTGTTTTCTAGAACACTTTCGACCGCCAAACAAGATGTAAGAAGGGAGAATACTCTCTCTCTCTCTGCCAGTTTCTTTTATTTCGGTTCCTTCCCACCCTGCTTTCATTAAACTATCGCTTCTCTCTCGCTCGTCCTTCACTTCCTCCTGTCCACTGCGATCGCTGGTCGAGGACCAGAAGGATTAGACCCACCGCTCTCTCTCTCTCCTCTCTTTATCTATGTTCTATTTCCTTCATTCCTTTTCTTTTTTTTTATGCTTTCTGTCTTTCAACCTTTGGAGATTTTTTGTGTGCATCGTTGTCTCTTTTCGAAAGTAATTTCCGGTTTTCTGCACTTGTTTTGCCGAGCGCCACTGCTTCTTTCTTGCTCTGTCCCCTTTGTGTCTTGATCTTCTTTTCTTCATCCTCTTTACTACCTCAGCTCTGCTTGCCCCTGTTGGAACATGGTGGAATTGTCACAAGCAGGATGGGATTAGGTTTTTTTTTAGCGTAATGTTTGTGTTTTTTTTCCTAGAACACTTTCGACCAAGCCAGAGATGGTAAAGAAAGGGAAAATTACTAAAACGAAAAACGACGGACCAGGAAAAGGAAGGCAAGAAAAAAGAGGAGGGGGTGGAGATAAAATGAGGAGGAAAAGGAAAGGGAAGAAGAAATAGGAGGAGGAGGAGAACAAAGAGAGGAGGAGAAAGAAGAGAAGAGACGAGGAGAAGAAGGTAGAGGACGAGAAGGAGGACGAAGTAAAGGAGGAGGAGGAAAAGAAGAAAAAGAGGGCAGGGCAGGAGGAAAGAAGGAGGAGGAGATGATGATGAGGATGGATGATGATTCGTGATGATGATGATGGATGATGATGACGACGACGACGACGATGATGATAATGATGCTGTTGATGATGTGAAGGAAGAGAAGGAGGAGAAGGAGGAGGAGGAGAAGGGAGAAGACGATTGATTGAGATGACGATGATGTTGAGATTGATGATTGGTGATGGTGATGAATGATGAGATGATGATGATGATGCGATGATGATGAGAATGATGATTGATTGATGATGATGTGAGGGAAAGAGAAGAGGAGGACAAGTCGAAGGGAAAAGGACCGCAGCGCAAGAGAAGAAAGAAAGAGGTGGTGGAGGGTGTTGGGGTAAGAAATTGAAGGACGCTTGCCGGAAAGAGTGTGAGAAAGAGGAGGAAACGAAGAAAGAGAATGAGAAGAGGATAAAGAGGGAGGAGGAGGAGGAGGAGGGGAAGCAGGAGGAGGAGGAGGAGGAGGGGGAGAGGAGGAAACAAAAGGAGGAGGAGAGAAGGAAGCGAAGAATGAGGGAAGAGAAAGGCGAACGATGTGGAAGGAAGAGGGAAGAGAAGTGGGGTAAAGGAGAAGGAAGAATGTCGAAAAGAGGAGGAGAGAAGAGGAGAAGAAGAAAGACGAAACGCAGCAGCCGAGCAGCAGCAGAAGAAGAGGAGGTGAAGGAAGCAGACGTGAAGGAGGAGGAAGGAGAGGAGGGGAGAAGAAGGGGGAATGGAGAAAAAGGAGGAGGAGGAGAAAGAGATGGAGGAGGAGGAGGAAGAATAAGCCCAGAGAGGGGAGGAGGATGAAGAGTTAGGAAGGAGAAGGAGAAGGAGGAGGTATGGAGGAGGAGGAGGAGGCGGGATTAGGAGGAGGGCAGAGGAGGAAGAGGAGGAGGAGGAGGTTGAAGATGGAAGAGGAGGAGGAGGGTGGAGAAGGGGGAGAGGTGGATGCGCTGGAGAGAGAGGAAGAGACAAGGCAGAGAGGGAAAAAACAAAAGAAAGAAAGAATAAAAAGCCAAGGAGGGGAGCTCATGAAAACAGCTGAGTGACCTAGCGGGAAAAAAACCCCAACAACTTTAATACGCAGCTATGCGGATATGAAAGAACGGTAAAAAACGACTAAACCACCCAGTGAAGCACGAAAGACAGAGGGGACATGTTAGAAATGTTCACACCACACACACACACACACACCACACACCCACACACACACAACACACCACACCCCAACACCACCACACACACACACAAACACACACACACACAGAGGAGGGAGATGAAGTGAGAAGAAGATTACGTGTGACCAGACCCCGTTCTTGCAAATCAGTATGCACCTACTTCAGTCAGGACGAAGATATCGATCGGTTAAATGCAGAGTGTCAGGATTTTAAACAGTTTTATTCCCCTGTCCATTGATTTCATGAACCGAGAAGATGCTTAATTGAAATCCCAATTCCTCTATAGAATGTATGTCATATGGTGAGAAAATGGTAATGTGGCTAAATTATTGTTTATTTGCTGTGAATGTGTGTGACCACAAATTACTTTCTTCAAATTGAGATAATAAAGTTTACTTGACTTGACTTGACTTGACTTGACTTGACACACACACCACACACACACACACACACACACACACACAACACCCACACACACACGCGCGCGCGCGCGCGCGCGCGCAACACACACACACACACACAACAAATAGGCACTCACATACAAGAGCATAAAACATACACACATACACACCAACGCACAGCGAGAGAGAGAGAGAGATGAGAGAGAGAGATGAGAGAGAGAGAGAGAGAGAGAGAGAGAGAGAGGCTGGTGACTACGTTTTTTGTTTCTCGCCCACATTTACAGTCCATAGATGTGCGCCGATCCACAAGGAGGATGGGAAGACTAATCCCTGTCTGTCCACCTAATTCCAGATTGCCAGTGTTTGTGTTTCTAGCTTCCCCAGTTCCAGACTGCTAGTTGTTTGTTGGTTTACGTTCTTCATCTAAAACTCTAAAGGAGTCTCCTGCTATTTACACACACACGCACGCACGCACGCACGCACGCACGCACGCACACACACACACACACACACACACACACCACACACACACACACACACACGCACGCACGTACGCACGCACGCACGCACGAACGCACGCACATACGCAACTCCCCCCCCCCCCCCGCACACACACACGCATGCACGCACGCGCGCATGCACACACACGCACACACACACACACACACACACACACACACACACACACACACACACACTCTCTCTCTCTCTCTCTCTCTCTTTTCTTTCTCGTAGGCTAATGTCTGGTGACAGAATACATTTCATACAATGAGAAGATGGGCAAGTATGTACATTTGGTTTACGAGCACCTGGTCATGTCGGCTACCACCCTTCCGTCGTCTTCAGAGGAATCTGGGTCCTTCAAAGGAGAGTGGGAACATGGAGAGGGGGGGGGGGAGGGTGTGTGTGTCAGGATACACACTCATGACTGAAGGCGATCTCCTGCTGGACCAATT
This sequence comes from Conus betulinus, assembly GCA_016801955.1. Taxonomy (NCBI): domain Eukaryota; kingdom Metazoa; phylum Mollusca; class Gastropoda; order Neogastropoda; family Conidae; genus Conus; species Conus betulinus. Next base: position 68,110 of record JADBJO010002944.1, on the reverse strand, counting down.
CGTTGAAGAGCAAAGAGTTGAATGTGAGCTTTTATGTCCAGCATGTCTGAAACACTGATATGACCAACAATCTAGTGTAGTCTGTGGGAACAAGATTGTCTGAAACACTGATACAGTTGATAACATAGCGTAGACTGCATGGGCAAGGTTGCATGAAACACTGACATGATTAGTAACACAGTGTAGGTGCAGGGATAAGGTTTTATGAAAGACTGACACAGTAGAAAGAAACTTGTGGAGAGCGTGGCAGCAGAGTCCTCAGAAGAGAAGCCTAGCCCCCTTCAAGCAAGTGTTTCGGCCCTTATCTCCTGACACTCTAGGGGGGTTGGGCCCACACCCGGTTCATGACTCCGTATGTCCCTCCGCTGCCCTTTTTTCCCATCTTAAGACGAGCCATGGCTGGGATTTTGAAACCATGACCCTCTGGACATGCTCATTTTCCACTTAATGACTCGCACTCTAACCACTGAGCCACTGGGGCATCTGATATTTGTAGGGAAATTTAAGCCTTGTGAAGTTCACTTTTGTTCCTCCTTGACCAGATCCAGCTTGAACACCTCTCCGTCGCTTCTGCCATTGCTTTCAGGGCTCTGTTTTTTTCCTTCCCTGCAACTGAGAGCTGTTTCATGAGGCTGTATGCAGACGTTCCTACAACCCCCCTAGCTCCAATTTCTGCAAAGAGGACTTTGACCTGATAGCCTTCTTATATCAGGCTATTTGCCAGATCAGCATACTTTTCAGTCTTGTAGATTTGAGCTGCCTCCATTCTGTTCTCATATGGCACCGTGAGCTCGATCATGATCAGCTACTTGGTTGACTGAGAGTGGACTACTATGTCTGGTCTCATGCCACTCTTGCTGATGATCTCTGGGTGATTCTTCCATTCTGGGATGTCTGTAGTGCACTCCCAGTCATCTGCCCCGTCCAGCAGACTCTGCCTGCATGTTCCGAGTGGCACTGTTGTTCTTGGCCATGATTCGCTGCCTCCTGCCGAGAAGAATGTTGCGGGTGCTTTTGGAGTCCTGATTTTCCCTTTTGTGGTGTTGGTACTAGCCCAGACTGCTTGTACAATCTCTTTGAGCACTTGGTTGTGCCTCCATGTGTACCTTCCTTGAGCCAGGGCTACTCCATCGCCTCTCAAACTTTCCATTTTCAGCCTGTCTTCAGCTGGGGCTTGACTGCTTCTACCACCTTGTCTCCTGAGTCCTCCAGCATGCTTTTAAGTCTGATCTTCCCTGCTTTGTATTCCCCCAGGATTAGTAACAGTGTAGACCTCATGGACAAGGTTGCATGAAGCACTTGATACAATCCGTAACACAGTGTAGGCTCCATGGATAAAGTATGAAACGCTGACGTAATTAGTAACATAGTGTAAGATGCAGGGATAAGATTGTGTCAAACACTGAGATAATTAGTAACATAGTGTAGGCTGCGGGGATAGTGTTGTAACTTACTGTAGACTGTAGGGAAAAAGGTTGTATGATGATCACTGACATAATTAGTAACATAGTGTAGGCTGCAGGGATAGTGTTGTAACTTACTGTAGACTACAGGGGCAAGTTGGTATGAAACGCTGACGTGACCAAAAACTTCAGTGACTGACTTTGGTTGAGCTGTGAAACAGTAGAACTGACCATTCTGACCGTTGACACCTTTTGACCTCTCTTGTACCCCTTAAATGGATCGTCAAACAGAGGCTCAAAGATTTCTTCCTACATTTATTGCTTTTACCATACACTTTTGTTTGCTTTTCATGACAGCGCTTTTTTTTCTCTCGTCTTACTTTTCTACCCTTCACTGCCTATTTTGTGCTTGCCGTTGTTGGATTTGAACCCACCGTGTTCCCCGAAGATGGAGTGTGGCTGCCTTAATGGCGGGATAGAAAAAAAAAAAAAAACGGGGTCGTGCACACAAAACTCCACTCCCTTTGCAGGGTAGATGGGATTCATACTTGCTTGTCCATATAGGGGAGTATCCGCAGGAGTATCAGCCTGCGTAGGCAGAAGAAGAAGAAGAAGAAGAAGAAGAACCCTCCGTGGTGAGAATACAGAATAAGAGACTGTCGCATACATCTGTCTGCTGCCAAGGGAACACCGACATAATCAGCCTTGTTTCAGTGATGGATCCGAATCAGAAGACTGATGGCCTCTGAGCAGACGATACTAATGCTTCCGTTTTCAAGATGGACCACCACAGTCCTTATACACTGCTATTGACGGATTTTATATTTGTAATGTGATGCCGTAATTTTCCATTTAGTTTTTTTTAGCGCACCTCCGTGCCCCACCCCCCCCCACCCCCCTCCCCCCAGCTTCTTTCTGTCTTTTTTTTTTTGTTTTGAATATTTGACAAGCCATTAGTGTGATGACAGAGGCATAATTAGCCTCTATTGTTTTCCCCACTGCTGATTTGTTTAACATACATAGACTCACACGCACACAAACACAGAGAGAGAGGGAGAGAGAGAGAGAGAGGGATGAGAGGAGAGAGGTGTTTCAGGTGGATTGCATAGATACACTCATGTTGCACATTAGTGTAGAGTCCCTTTCCTTGCTCCGTGATCAGATGCAATGCTAATTAGGCGCTCATTAACTTGCACGTGGTGGGTGACACTGACATGTATGACGCGTTCTCTTCAAGGCGAAGCCTCCCCCCCCTCCCCTTCATTTTGTACCTTTTACTTGTGTGTGTGTGTGTGTGTGTGTGTGTGTGTGTGTGTGTGTTGTGTGTGTGTGTGTGTGTGGTGTGTGTGTGTGTGTGTGTCTGTGTCTGTGTGTCTGTGTGTGTGTCTGTGTGTCTGTGTGTGTGTCTGTGTGTAGGTGTATGTGTGAGTGTGTGTGTGTGTATGTGTGTGTGTGTTAGTGTGTGTGTTGTGTGTATATGTGTGTGTGTGTGTGTGTGTGTGTGTCGTGTGTGTGTGTGTTGTGTGTGTGTGTGGTGTGTGTGTGTGTGTGAGCGTGTGTATATGTGTGTGTGTGTGTGTGTGTAGCGAGGAGAGAGAGAGAGAGTGGAGACGAGGGACGAATTGAGAGAGATGGAGAGGAGAGGAGAGAGAGAGGGGAGGGAGGGAGGGACGAGGGAGATTTCGATGGAGGAGGAGGAGAGAGGGAGGGAAAGATTGGGAGGGAAAGGGAGGGGGCGACCCCGAGACAGACAGACACGAGACAGAGACAGAGAGACAGACAGGGGACAGAGCGAAAGCAGAGAAAAGAGAGACCACAGAGAGGCAAAACAAATGAACAAAGGATTCCAGACAGTCTCACCGAACCCATCCCATTACAAGAAGAATAGTAGGACGTGGTGGTGGTGGTATGCAGAAGAACCGTGTAAACTGAACTAACCGACACACCCATTTGTCAGGGCGTGACAGCGCCGTAGACTAACTGCTCCAGATCACGGATAGTTCCAGCTGACTGATGAAAGACTGAACGTCACCAAAGCGCCACCAAAATGACAGGCAGGTTGTAGCGCGCTTCGGTCCATACGATAATGCTAGTTGAGATCTGTGACCCATCAGTCCTCACGCAAGGTCCAGGAGTCACATTGCCCTGGGGTGTGAGTGATGATACTGTGGGTTTTTTTTGTCTCCCTTTGCCCTCCCTCTTGGTCACACACGGAGAGGTTCAAAAAAATAGGGTTTTTTTTTTTTGGGTTTTTTTACTGGATCTAGTTTTTTTCCTTCTTTTTCTCTTCTTTCTTTCTGCGGGTAACGTGTCATCCATACCAACGGCCAAACTGGCCTTCTCTTCCGAAAGTTGGGTGATGGGGATTTTACGTGTGTGCAAGATGTGCGAGCGTTCACACATGGAACCTCGGTTTATAGTCTCTGTATGGGGAAGGGAGTTAGTTAAGTCAGAACCAATGTTAACTCCGAGGGAAAAATCCCCCGGTACCAAAATTCGAAACTCGCCAACACCCAGGATTCGAGTTGCAAAGTGAGGTGACTGCGGGGCGGACGGAAGTATTACACAAATTGTAAATGTCATTAATAGCCAACTGCCAAGAAAACGTAGACAAACGAATCCCACAAGACAAAACACGACGCGTTTCGACCTCTTAGGGTCTTCTTCAGGCAAGATAACAGAACACTCAGGACAACGAAAAACAAAATGAACACCCATCTTGCGCTGAAGTGACTGAAGATAAGTGATTGCGTCGTTTATTTTCGCTGTCCTGAGTGTTTTGTATCTTTGCCTGAAGAAGACCTAAGAGGTCGTCCGAAGCGCGTCGTGTTTTGCCTTGGTGTTTCGTTTGTCTACGTTTTCTTGGGTGGTTCGCTATTTCTTAACATTCAAAATTCATGGTTTAATTGATTCAAATGTTTCTAGCTGATGCATTTGTAACCGTAGTGTTCAAGTACTGCGGCAGTTCCCATGATCCCCTGGAGTCTTTTAGCCAGAATACTACTTACTACTACTACGACGACGACAACAACAACAACAACAACAAAACAACAACAACATAACTGCATTATGTGTCGTGTGATATGAGCCTTAAACTGTGCTGACTGCCTTAAGATTTTTTTTTATTGCAATTATCGTCCATTTGATATGATCCTCACACTGTGTTTCGGCCGTATGTTTTATACAACTAGCATGATTGTGAAATAATGTGAGCCATTTAAATTAAGATTTATGGTGATTACCTTACTCTTTGTTGTAAACGAATTTATGTCAACACTGTGTCTTATGATGATGACAAAATTTTTTTTTGAGGACATAACAGTGAGGATAGTTTGTCTTAATTTGATGTAGGCCGTCTTTGCTGTGGAAGCTTATTACTGTCATTAAAAAGGAATTACCCTGGCGTCTACAAGAGGATTCCCTGGCATTGTTCAAACTGGGACAGGCTAGACAATGACTTCACGGCGCGCGGACTTCGGCCCCGGTTGCTTGTATCTTTTATCCTGAATGAATAATGATGAAAAAAGCGTCCTGCATTGAGTGCAACGGACCGATGCACAGACACAGCCAGAGTCGCACAGACACAGGCACAGAGAGAGAGAGAGAGAGAGAGGAGGAGAGAGAGAGGAGAGCGGAGAGGAGAGAAGGTAGAGAGAAGGAGAGGGGAGTGAGAAAGAGAGAGAAGAGAAAGAGAGGAGAGAGGAGGAGCAAGGGAGAGAGGAGAACGGCGGGAAGGAAGGAGGGAAGGACGGAAGAGAAAAGAAGAAAGAAGAGAAGAGGAGAGAGAGAGGACAGAGACGAGCAGACAGAGAGAGGAGAGACAGACAGAGATAGAGCCGTTGAGAGAGAACGTGAGAGAGAGAGGAGAGCGTGTGAGATAGATGAGAGAGAGAGATAGATAGAGAAGAGAGAGAGAGAGAGCAGACAGAGGACAGAGCGAGAGAATGAGAGGAGAAGTGAGACGAGAGTGAGGAGAGGTGCGGAGAGACAGATAGATAGACAGATAGAGTTTTGAGAGGAGCGTGAGAGAAAAGAGAGAGATGAGAGGGAGGAGAGCCCGTTTGAGAGAAACGTGAAAAGAGGTGAAGCGTGTGAGATAGATAGATAGGAGAGAGAGACAGAGAGAGACGAGAGAGAAGAGAGGTAGAGGAGAGAGCAGAGCGGGAGCAGGTGAACGGAGAGCGGAGAGAGAGCGGGAGATAGAGGG
>JADBJO010002944.1:42500-47500 GCA_016801955.1 Conus betulinus | reverse complement strand
CCATGAAGAATTCTGACCGTGACCCATTATCCTTTGATTTAGTTTACGCCTTCGTTTACTGTTGGGCATGGTGTGTGTGTGTGTGTGTGTGTGTGTGTGTGTGTGTGTGTGTGTGTGTGCGTGTGTGTGTGTGTGTGTGGATTTGAAATGTACGTGCTCAGCGTCATTGTTGACAAAGTTTTGTTAGATCTCTAGTCATAACTGTCGTGATGTACTGGGCATATAGCAGCAGCGGCGGCAGTAGCAGGAGTAAGAGTAGTAGTAGTGGTAGAAGTAATGGTGTGGTGGGTAGTAGTAGCAGTGGTAGTAGTAGTGGTAGTGGTAATAGTAGTAGTAGTGGTAGTAGTAGTAGTAGTAGTAGTAGTAGTAGTAGTAGTAGTAGTAGTAGTAGTAGTAGTAGTGTGGTGGTGGTGGTGGTGGAGGAGGTAGTAGCAGCAATAGCCAGAGTAGCGGCCCAGCACCACCAGGAATAGCAGTGCCAGAAACTGCAGTACTCGTTGCGAGCGAACAGTAAGACTGATAACTGCGACAGGTGTACTGTTGCTAAGAATTACTGCCACTGTTGTAATTCATAAATCATTTTCATTTCCTGTCTCTCAGTGCTAGGATTCACGGTGAATTCCCCCCACCCCCACCCCCCCACCCCTTTTTTTTTTTTTTTTTTTAGCAGATCCTCTTCCCGCTCCCTACCCCCACCCCTCACCGCTCTCTTCTTCCCCGCCCCTCTTTCCCCTTTTCAATAAAAAACTGCACTAATTTGGAAACATATTTAGTCTTTTTTTTTTTTTTAATTTATTCTTTTTTTTCACAACATGTAAAGCAGATTTGGGGTGTTGAACGAGTCATTCAGCAGTGTGAACAAACATATGCGAACGATTTGCATTCCACACCGTATTCATTAGGTCGATTTGACAATTAATTTGAACTCGTTTCGTTTTTTTTTTTTTAAGAGTTTCAAGCCCGATTCTGATAGAGTTTTGATATGATTTACATGAAATACATTTTCAAGGGAGGTCAGTGAAATTAGATTGTGTTTACATTCTGACAGGTATTTATTGTATACTCACTTTTCACCGGTCGTTTCGCGCGAGCCAGCGACAATGTTTTCTTTAATTGTTGCGGCTTTCAAAGTTTCGGAACGGTTGATAGAAAAGGTCATCTCAAACGAGATCAAGAGCATTAAATAGTGACTGCACCATTGACAAGTTTCCGTATAATTTGGTAAAAAGAGAGGGGGGTTAGTTACCGCAAAGGACGCAGACAAACAAAGAGTCCTGTACTCTGTTTTGTCTGTGTCCTTGGTGGTAACTAACCCCCTCTCTTTCCAAATTTTGCTTCATTCTCCGCCCTCAGTCACTGTTTCGAAACGTAGATTTCCGTATGATTTAATACGAAATAAAATTTGAAACGAGATGGAAGGGGGGGGGGGGGGGGGGGGGGGGTAGGCGGGGGGAGGCGGGGGGGGGGGGGGGGGGGTTGACCTAACGATATTATCCAGCTAGCACACACTAAAGCGAACACGATCAAATACGCACACGACCACACTGAACACTTTCCACCGTTTACCAACTGTCGGAGACTGATCATACCAAACTTATGGTGATATTCAGAGTCAGGCTCAGCTCGGAAAGAGAGAGAAAAGTCACCTTCTTCCACTGTCCTTCTTTCCATTTAGAAGGGCGCAGCGTTGAGTACAGAACGGCCGTTGTAACAGTGAAACTCTTGGGTTTTAATGGGATACACACACACACACAACACACACACACACAACTAACACACAATATACATACATACACACACGCGCACGCCGCGCGCGCATACATACACACAAACACACTCACGCACACACACACATACACACACACACGCACGCAAGCACGCACGCACGCACGCGCGCGCGCGCGCGCGGACACACACACACACACACACACACACACACACACACACACACCACACACCACCACCAAGGTCTAAACGGAACGGGACACACAGACACACACACACACACACACACACACACACACACACACACACACACACACACACACACACACACACACAAAGCACGCACGCACGCACGCGCCGAGATGCAGCAGCGGAGACAGACAGAGAGAGACAGGAGAGAGGGAGAGAGAGAGAGAGAGAGCGAGGAGAGGAAGAGAGAAGAGAGGACAGCAGACAGACAGACAGAGACTGATGACTGACTGAAGACTGAGCCAGACAGAAGGAGGAGAGCGGGAGAGACGAGAGATGAGAGAGACAGAAGACAGACAGGACCGACAGAGACTGACGACCGATGGACGCTGACAGAGAGAATAAGAGACAGACAGGGAAACAGAGCGAGAGAGCGAGGGGGGGGGGGGGGGGCGGGACGGACGGAGAGACGAGGAATAAAGAGGAGAGAGAGGGAAAGTAGAGAGAGGAGAGAGTGACGAGACAGAGAGGACTGGAATGAGAGTGAGACTGACAGGCAGGATGAGGAAGAGCCACCCCCCCAGGAGGAGGGTGAGAAGGAGAGAGGGGGTGAATGAGAAGAGACAGACAGGGACAGAGACAAGTTCAAGACGAGACAGACTGACGACTGAGAGGACAGAACCAGACAGACTGACGAGACAGACCTGACCTGACAGAAAGTGTCCCGGGGGGAGGGAGAGGAGAGAGGAGGAGACGAGGAGAGATGGGAGACACAGCCAGACCATACAGACAGGAGAGAGAGAGACAGAAGGTTGAGAGGAGAGGACAGAGAGACAGTGCCATGAGAGAGGGGGGGAGGGGGAGGGAGAGACAGATCCACAGAGCAGAGAGCAGGAGAGGAGAGAGGAGGAGAGGACGCCAGACGACTCGTGAAGGAGAGGGAGCGTGAGAGAGAACAGGGACGGACAGGAGAGAGGACAGGAAGAAACACTCACAAGCTGCGAGGGCCAGACGGACAGTCAGAGAGAGAAGAGAGAGGACAGAGAGAGACGAGAAGAGGGGGGCGAGAGAGGTGAGAAGAGAGAGAGACAGAGTGAGAGGAATGTAGACTCCACAGGGGAGCAGGAGCCACGGGAAGACGGACGGAAGAGAGAGAGAGAGAGGGAGGAGAGAGAGGGGGAGAGGAGGAGAGAGAGAAGGAGACAGAGAGGGGAGAGAGAGAGGGGGACGGAAGGAGGTTTGGACGAGAGAGAGAAAGAGAGGGGAGAGGACACCAGACAGCGAGCCAGACAGACAGTGACTGACTGAGAGACAGACAAGTAGGAGAATAACCATGATCCTGACTGAATGACAGACCACCTGACAGGACTGACTGACCGAAGAATGATGTGAGGAGACTGACTGAGCCAGCCATACAGACAGGAGACAGCGACAGACGGGGGTCGGGGGAGGGAGAGGAGAGAGAGAGAGAGAGAGAGCTGAGAGAGAGAGAGACAGACAGACAGAGAAGACAGACAGAGAGAGACAGTGGATGGACGGACAGTGGATAAGAAAGGGAGTGACGGGACACAGAGAAGAGAGAGGGGGGGGGCGGGGGGGCGGGGAAGGAGGTTGTGGGGGCGGGGACGGACGGACCTGGACGACAGAGAGAGAGAGAGGGAACGTACGGAGAGGGAGGGGGGTGGAGGAGGAGAGACGAGATTGAGAGAGGAGAGATCAGACGGGCAGGGAGCTCTGAGAGAGAGAGAGCTCATGAGAGAAGGCGAGTAGACCGACGATGAAATGAATTAGGAGAGCGCATGCGACGCCAGGAGATGAGAAGAGGCAGAACCCCACCCGACGGGAGATGAGAGAGAGCGAGTGGACGAGAGATGAGCGATGACGTAGAGAGGAGAGGGCGAGATGAGAGAGGAGAGGCAAAGAGACGAGAGAGAGGCCTGTCCCTACAGTCGAGAGGAGAAGTTAGAGCGTGAGTGGTGGAGGAGAGGGGGGATTAGAGAGCGGGAGTAGGTCCAGGAGGACAGTCCGGATTTGGGATAGAGGGGAGGGAGCTAGAGCCGTGGAAGGGTGAAGGGGTCAGTGAGGAGTGCACCCCCCAGCCTCAACGTTCCTGCCCTTTGAGACCAAGTTCAACAATCAACATCCCACCGACGGACGTCCGCCCCAACCCTCGGGCACCAGGATCGCCCCACCTGTCATTAAACGGTGGTTCCAAGCACCCTCCCCCTCATAAATGTCCCTTCACTGTTTCGAATTTAAACAGGGGGGTCAACAGAGGGTGCCATCTCCTTGGTTCTAGACGTAAGTGATCCTCCGCCCACCAAAGAATGTCGTAGGCCACGGTTGTAAAAAAAAAAAAAAAAAAGAGAGAGAGAGAGAGAGAGAGAGAGAGAGAGAGAGGAGAGAGAGAGAGAGAGAGGGGGGGGGGAGGGACTCCATCCACCCTTAGGGACTCCAGGGCCTTAGCAGGGCCAATGCAGTCAGATGGTATTAAATACGCCTAATGACTCGTGAATGCCCTGTTGCGTGGACTATAACAGATTAAGGTGATAATCGACCAAAAGGAAGAAACACTCCACAGCTAGCAGGGCCACTGGCGCAGTCAGATGGTATCAAATACGCCTAATGACTCGTGAACGCTCTGTTAGGTGGACTGAAAAAGTTGGAATTTCGCATCTGATAAAAAGGGTTGGGGAATGTAGACTCCACAGCTAGCAGGGCCACTGGCGCAGTCAGATGGTATCAAATACGCCTAATGACTCGTGAACGCTCTGTTAGGTGGACTGAAAAAGTTGGAATTTCGCATCTGATAAAAAGGGTTGGGGAATGTAGGCTACACAGCTAGCAGGGCCACTGGCGCAGTCAGATGGTATTAAATACGCCTAATGACTCGTGAACGCTCTGTTAGGTGGACTGAAAAAGTTTGAATTTCGCATCTGATAAAAAGGGTTGGGGAATGTAGACTACACAGCTAGCAGGGCCACTGGCGCAGTCAGATGGTATTAAACACGCCTAATGACTCGTGAATGCTCTGTTGGTTGGTGGACTGAAAAAGTTCATATTCTCATCTGATAAAAAAACGGGGG
>JADBJO010002944.1:32500-35000 GCA_016801955.1 Conus betulinus | reverse complement strand
GTCTCTCTCTCTCTCTCTCTCTCTCTCTCTCTCTCTCTCTCTCTCTCTCTCTCTCTCTCTCTCTCTCTCTGTAGTCATCATACCCTTTTGCCTTGTGTTTACTGTTCTTCTTCATCGCTGCTTTAATGCTTTATGGTATTGACTGTTAAGGTCATACAGCTTGCCTTTACTATACTTTTTTCTGTTTGTTAAAGTACATGGTTGTGTTTATCATTAGTTTTCTGTTTGTTATTAAAGTACATGGTTGTGTTTATCATTAAAAGCTTACAAGAACGAATAACTTTCAAAACTGTTTTAAGATGTGAACATTTGTAGACAACGCAAAGTTTTGTATCAGCAATTTCTTTTTCTAATCAGGAGAATCTGAATGTGTAAGAGTCGGCAAATCTAGTCATCGTTTCAAAATATTCATACCCTTCAATGTTCATTATTCTGATGAGTGTGTGCTACTCCTACTTATGACCTGGCTAAGGTATCACCAAACGGCATGCAAACGGTACGGTGTTTAGACGATATTTCCATCAAGACAAATGTAAATTTGAAAAGATGAGAGTGATAAATCGTGCACAAAATGTTTATCAACTGGAGGTAGAGACATTAAACATACACATGGCATAAAATGGGCTTGTTGCATATTCTGGAGAGAAAGCACTAATAAGTTTTTGTTTTAATGGGGAGAACCGGACATCATTGCTACAATATCAGGTATTAGATGACACAACTTTCAGCATTCGTCAGTCAAAGTTTTGGGATACTTACTTTCAAGTAATCACATTGGCAATGTCATACCGAGAATTTGATAAAGACAGCAAGGAAAAAGTCACAATTTTTCTCTGCAATTGATGTTTAACCATTTGATCAACAACAACAACAACACAACAACAATAACAACAATAAACCTTCGTTACCAGACACCAGACTCGTCCGACCACAACTGACTAATGAAATAAGAAATGTATTTACCAACCCAGCACAGCCTGTTGAATAAAGCACAACCTAGGGACAGTAGGGCTATTGAATTAGCTCTTGGCAGTCCGGTACAGACAAATATCTTAAATTCATACCATGACGCTGGCTTTCTGTCTCTTTCAGACTGAGGTAAGTTGTCAAAAGCTATTCGTCTTTATTCGAAGTGTTTTTGTCTTGAATTCAGAAACACAAAAAGTATTCTGAGACTCTCGCATCAATTGTCTGAAAGGAGCTAGACACAGATGTCCCTCCACCGCTAGTTAGAAACTATACAAAGGAACTTGAGCAGAAAAAATGCAGTTTTGTTCTTCCATCTGTTCCATCAGGTCCAACAGTGCCTGTCATGCCTCACTGAGAGAACCGACAGGTCAAATCTGAATATGATTATACTATACTGACGACAAGTGAAAACATTAACATCTTATCGTTTGAAGAAGATGATAACGTAAACAGTTTTTTTTCCGAGATTTAAAACAGATAACAGCTGCGTATTTAAATCATCGAAAAATTGTAAGCAGATTTACTCAATCCTAGAATCACACAAGGTTCTGCATTTTGAAAAAAAAAAAGCATTACAAAAACAAGAATGATTTTGGCTTTGTGTTACTAATACCCAACTTCTGTTTTCTAGGTTCGTGTGAAGTCATTGGGGCATCGCACTGAAGAATTGTTCACCAGATTCCTCCGATTCTGTCGGTTGTGCTGCAAGGCCTTGGGCTCTGCAGACGGTTTCACTGTCCATCCTGCAATGTTGTCAGTCCATTTTTTTTCTGTCTTCCCCTGGAATCGCTCCTTCAACTCTTACCTGGATGATCATTTTAGCGGGGCCTTTGGATCTTCATGACAATGCCAACCTAGTTTCTTTGCTTTGCTGGTGTCAGCAAATTTTCGTATTGCCTGATGTGCTTTTTGATGGTCTGGCGCACTTGTTCAATGGTGATAAGATCAGCATCTCTAATGTATAGTATCTTGCAATGACATCTCATTTCTATGATCGGGTTTTTTTCTTCCAGATCCATGTCGCGTCTATGGAGATGTTATTGTCTTTAAATACAGGGTTCAGTCTGCACAGAGCTGATGTCTTTGCTGCTCTTGAAAGGATATCTACTTTAAATTTCCCCCGTCGCTGAAAAAAAAAAATCCAAGATATAATAGCTTTTTACAATTCCTAGCTGAAATAATTCCGGATATATGAAGTGTTTAGCAGTTCCTGGCTTCTATGCATGGCTATATGTCAGAACTGGAGGTGGTATTGTGGCTGGCCTTTAGCTTGGTCCTCTCCGTGTTGGTTTCCATACTATGTCTTGTAGATGTTTCATCCAGTGTTTTAACAAGCTTAGTGAGTTCTTCTTCAGGTCCCGCCAGGCCACCGAAGTTATCTGCAAAGTGAAGGTTCGTGATCGTTCTTCTTGCAGTGCTGATTGTGTTGCCATGATCTTCATCCAGAGGGTCATTCCCTACGAATCCTCACTGATGTGTGATGTGAGTACTGCACTGGTCACTTGGCGTATATACTTACTGGATGTTCACT
>JADBJO010002944.1:25000-27500 GCA_016801955.1 Conus betulinus | reverse complement strand
GTAGGGTGTCACATGGATGGGGTTGCAGGGGCCACGAAAGCAGGATGACATTAGTGGAATATGTGAATATAGGCTTTACTGTGCGTTAATTTTAGGGGGGTGCGTCAATTTTAGGGCGTGACATGGGTGGAACTAAAGGGAGGGGGGGGGGGGGGGAGGGTCAACGCCTGACATGGTTGGAGTAGTGGAAGGGTGGGGGAGGAGGATTTCCGGGCACGATCATTATGGATTTGGGTATGGGGCGGCGCGGATTTTAAAGCATGGCGTAGATGGGGTAGGATATGGAGGATGTAGCGCGTGACATGGGTGGGCGTACAGAATGCACAGATTTCCGGGCGTGACATGGGAGAGGATATAGGACAAGACATGAGCGGGGGAACAAGAAGAGATTTCAGGGCCTGACATGCGTGGGCGTATGGGAAGTGGGGAGGAGGGGGGGGGGGGAGAGGAGGGCGTCAATGCAGGGTGTGACATGGTGAGCGGACTTTGGGAAGGGGCGTGGATGAAGGGCGTGACGTGGGTGGGCGGGCGTATTGGGAGAACGTATTGTGCAGATGGGCAGATGAAGGGCGTGACGTGGGTGGGCACATTGGAGCAGATGGGACGCGGTTGAAGGGCATGACGAGGAGGGTGTCTTGGGCAAGATGGGGTGCGGATGAAGGGCGTAATGCATGGTGTCTTTTACGGACAGAGGGGTCGTGGATGAAGGGCTTGACATGGTGGGTGTTGTGGCAGAGAGACACTGATGCAAGGTGCAACTTGGGTGGGCGTTTTGAGGCAAAGAAGGCGATTGGGCGAGCTAGATGGAGGGCTGTGTGGGGGGGGGGGGGGGGGGGGGGGGGGGGGAATGAAATGGACGCAGTGTCAGAAGTAAATGGGTGTCAGGAAGGTGGTGTGAGGAAAGCATGGATGCACATCGGTGGACGCAGGGAGTTGGAGGTAGTGTGTGTATGCAGGGCGTGGCATGGTGGGTGTATGGAGAGTGGGTGGAGGATGGGGAAGCACAGATGCATCATGTGACATGGATGGGCAAATAGAGTACAGAGGGAGGGGGGAGAGGCTCGTACGTAGGGCGTGACATGTATGGGCATTCGTGAGGGGGGGGGGGGGGGAATGAGGTCAAGCAAATGCAGGGTATGACCTTTGGGGTTACAGGGTAGAGGGCTGCAGGAAATGGCATGGGTACGGCGTCGTGAATGCTGGGTGTGTGACGTGGATGGGGGGTAAGGGTGGCAGATGCAGTGTATGACGTGGTGGCGGGCATCGAAAATGCGGCTACAGCGTATGACTTCAGCAATGGTGAGGCAGTCTCAGAGGCAGGGCGTGGCATGGTTGGGGAGTGGGGCGGGGGGGGGGGGGGGGGGGGGGGGGGGGGGGTGGGGAGGGAGACAGGGGTAGGGGAGGTACAAATATATACAAGGCATGACATGGGTTAGGGGATGGAGGGGATGGATGCGGGGCGTAACATATGTGGGGGATGCAGGGGACACGGATACAGCGTGGTGGGAGGACCGCGAATGCAGATTTGGGGCTTCACGTGCGTGGGGGTTGGTGGCGCGGCGCATTTTAGCTAATGATAGAGGGTGGGACACGGGACAGTGTGTGTGGCGGGGGGGGGGGGGGGGGGGGGGGGAGGGGGAAGGGAAGGGAGTTTCAGTGCTTGACACCAGGGAGGGGGGAGGGGGGCACTATGGCAGGGATGGGGGGGAGCACGGATAAAAGAAGGGGGCAGGGGGGTGTGTCATGGCAGGGGATAGGGGGGGGGGGGGGGGGGGGGGGGGGGGGGGGGCGGATGAAGGGTGTGACGTAGGGGGGCTTTTTGAGGCAGAGGGGGCAGGATGCGGGGCGGGATGGGAGTGGACATATTGAGGCAGAGGGGGCATGGATGGGGCGTGATGATGGGTGGACATATTGAGGCAGAGGGGGCATGGATGCGGGCGTGATGTGGGTGGAATATTGAGAAAGGTACATGGATGCAAGGCATGCGTGACATTGATGGGCAGTTGGGCACACAATGAAGGACGTGACACGGTTTTTGCATTGGGCAGGGGCACGAATGAAGGGCGTGACGTGGGTTGGTATACGGGGGGGGGATGAAGGGTGACACTGGGGGTATATTGGGGAAGGGACGCGGATGAAGGGCGCGAGGGGGGGTAGTGACAGAGGGGACGGTGAAGGGCGTTTTTGTTGGATGGGTGGTGCAGAGGTGGGGGTGGGGCGTATTGGGCGGGCGTGATGTGACAAGCGTGACGTGGGTGGGCGTATTGGGCAGGGGGGGGGGGGATGACGAGGTGACGTGACGTGGGGCAGAGGACATATTGAGGCAGAGGGGGGCATGGATGAAGGGCGTGACGTGTGGGTGGGACATATTGAGGTGAAATGGTGGGCAGGGGGTGTATTGGGCAGAGGCAGAGATGCGTGACGTGGGTGGGTGCATTGGTATACTGGGACAATGAGGGGGCGGGTGGCGAGAAGAGCATGACATGGTGGGCATTGGGGG
>JADBJO010002943.1:260000-267500 GCA_016801955.1 Conus betulinus | reverse complement strand
CCGAGACGAAGACTAAGCAATGTGGACAGAGGAAGGGCGATTGGTTGGCACCAAGAAGGTATTGCCTTAAGAGAGATCGCTAGAAGGCTTGGGGTGTCCCTCTCGACCATTCAAAGGCTAAGAGATCGTTGGCGCAACACCGGAAATGTAGAGGAGCCACAACGACCTGGGCGACTCAGAATCACCACAAGAGAGCAAGATCGCTACGTGTTCTGTCTTGCTTGAGGGACAGGACAGCGCGTCTTCTCGAGCACTGCGAGATCGACTACGGCAGCCAGCAATGTGAACGTCAGCACACAGACCATCCGGAACCGCTCCACGCGGCAGGGATCAGGTCGAGTGCCCAGCAGTGAAACCGCCCCTGACCCCAGCACAACGGGGACGCCGCAGGACCTGGGCAGCACTTCACAGGAGGTGGACAAGAGATCAGTGGGCGAGAGTGATCTTTTCGGGACGAGTCCCGGTTCACCCTCTCATTTAACGACGGGCGGGTACGCGTCTGGCGCCGTCCCGGCGAACGCTACGCGGACGCCGCGGTCAGGCAGCATGACCGCTATGGGGGCGGGTCCCGTGATGGTGTGGGTGGGGTTCAGCCTCAACCACAAGACCCCCCTACACCGTGTTGAAGGCCGTCTGACCGGCGTGGCGTACAGGGACACCATTCTCCGACCCCTTGTGCTGCCGGCCCTGCAGGCGGTGGGACCCGGCGCCCAGTTCCAGGATGACAATGCCCCCTGTCATCGAGCTGCGGTGGTGAACAGGTTCCTGGAGGAGCAACAGGTTACGAGGATGGACTGGCCGGCCCGCTCGCCCGACATGAACCCAATAGAACACCTGTGGGACGTGTTGGGGCGGCGGGTCCGCGCCCACGACCCACCTGCTACCACCCTTGACGACCTCTTCCACCTGCTGCAGCAGGAGTGGCAGGCGGTACCCCAGGACACCCTCCGCCGCCTGGTTCACTCAATGAGACGTCGCTGTGAAGCCTGCTTCAATGTTAATGGGGGCCATACTCGTTATTGACTTGATTGTATTCAGTGGAATAACCATGTGAATTTGGAAAAGGGGGTATGACTCTTCATGTGCATGTAGCACAAAGATTAATCGTGTCACAATTACAGCATCATGTTTGAAGATTTTCTTTGACCTCCTTTGTTTCCCCTCCCCTCCCCTTTTCTTTTAGGAAGGGCCTCCGTCTTCCCATTTTTCTCACCATCTTCACCCCTCCCCCCTTTTTTTGGTTTTTGCTTTTTTTTTTTTTTAAAAACTAACTCACGCTCACCATGCAGTGTCTGCATGTTATTTACAAACGGACACTCGCATGCTGATTTTCAAAGGTAGTTTGCAGTGTACCATAGAGCTCTAGGGGACGACGCCAAGTGGACAGAAATATGGAGGGGTGTTCCGCAGGCCAAACGCCACAGTTAAATTTAGGGACACAATCCATGTAAGCGTTTTCAAGGCCTGCCATAGGTTTCAGCCAGTATAAAATGTTAAACTGATAACTGAGCAACAGAGCAACCTCCTGCCAATGATCCCCCCCCCCCCCCCCCCTTTTTTTTTTTGGGGGGGGGGGGGGGGGGGGGGTGAAGGATTTACACCCGATGAAATCGCAAACAGTCTTCGAGTACATGACTTTCCCTTTAACTGAGGCCACATTTCAGGCCTTTGCACTCCTCCTCCCGTGACCCTATCTTCGCGCCAGCTGGACTCCCCCCCTCCCCCCCCGAAACAGTCCCCATTCCTTTGATTTTGATCTGTCTCCTTGGAACCACCTGGCTTGTACCTCGATGGCCATATGAAAGAAAATGAGGAGAATCAACTTTCAGACACAATGAAAACTCTCAAAACAATCTTATTGCGCCAGTCTATAAATACTCGAGTCCTTCAGCATGGCCTCGGCGCATTAATGTTTGGTGTGCAGCCACATGGCAGGCCAGTGTAATAAAGGGCACGTTGTTCCTGGAGTTGTTTTGCGTCTGTTCAGAAAACGACAGCTCCGGATACCATTAGGGGAATAGATGGATCGAATTGAATTGTAAAGCTGAAGAGGTTCATGAAGATAGACAGGTGGAGAGCCAGAAATAAACGTTAAAAGCAAAGAGAGGCAATCTTGTATTCCACTGTTGGAGGTGCAGGTAAACCAGTGCAGTTCACCTGGGAGGGAAGCGATCTAGTCTTGTTGAGATGCCCTGAAAACAAGGCGTGCTGCATGTCATTCAGCCGTATTTGTTCAGCTGTGGAGAGAGAGAAATGCGCAGACGTGCGTTTATTAATGGTGAACTCAACGACACTGAGAGCAGCTCATTTCTATCTATAATCCATTGCATCTTCAATACAAACAACACACATGCATGCAAGCGCGCGCGCGCGGGCACACATACACACACACGCGCGCGCGCGCGCGCGCACGCACGCACACATGCACGCACGCACGCACGTACACACATGCAAACCATTCTTTTCGTACAACATCCATGCAACTTACTGGCAGTACAGCAAAAATGAAAATGAATTTACCGGCGTTCTGTTCGTTGACTTTGAAAAAGCCTCTAGTGTAATTCATCGCTTTTTGTTATTATGTAAACTGGAATTCTGTTAATTAACTCCATTTTTTTTTGTTTTTCATATAAACTTTTCTACCTTTTGTCATGCAACATTTTACAGGAATCAATCGGTTATGGTAAATAATCAAATGTCGGTTAGAAATGGAGTGCCACAGAGATCTATCTTAGGACTCTACTTGTTCTATCTTTTGTGCTTCCAATTTTGTGTCTTTCTTTCTGACTGTGTATTTGAAAAGAATCTTCCTGTGCTTTTGGCCATTTTTGTATTTCCAGTTCTTATAGAACAGGGAGTACTTCACAATGAGAACGAAGAAATTCTGTCTGTGACTGTCTGTGTGTCTGTCTGTGGTCAAAATGTGTTCCACTCGCTCCAGAAAACTTCTGGGCCGATCTTTCTGAAAATTTCTAGGTATGTTCATTATGGGTCACGGATGATGCTCGATGTTTTATTTTACCAGAATAGTGCGGTTATAACGCCCCAAACGGTTTTTTTTTTCTTCTTTATGAATATCTCAGCTGATCTTTTGGAGGGGATGACGTTCAGTACCAATGACGCGTTAGAAAATTACGTTTTGAGTGACGTCAAATACATTTCGACGCATGTTTGATTGTGACGGTTTTCAGCCCCCCCCCCCCCCCCCCCCCCCCCCCCTCGCACGTGTATTCAAAATAAATGGGAGTACGTTTACATGCTTTGCATCTTGTTCTCTGTTACTATGGCCAAATCACGTGTCTTTTGTTTCCAAAAAGATTTTATATATACAGTTCTTTTTTTAACTTTTGTTACCTATGTCAAAGGAGTTTTTCTCTCCATGTTTTTTTTTCCTGCATGCATGATAATTAAGAAATTTCTTATTCGCATTGTTCCCGCCTCGTGCAAAAAAAAAAAAAAAAAAAAAAAAGAAGGTTGCCAGCATTTTAAGGCAGGTGACACGGACCTCCGTTGGTTGTGATTGGTTTTCGTCCGTTTTGGATTTTAGACACACTGTATTTGAAATGAACATCATAAAACTAGCGATCAACGTGTGCGTGTTAAATGTTAAGGCTCAACGTGCATATATTAAATTTTTGACCCTTGAAATGAAACTTGTCAAAGACGAATCTCGCAATGTATGTAGAAACATTGACGTTTTCAAACGAACGTTGAAACCTGGCGTTTGAAATACTCTTAATGAAGTATCCTTCGAAATGCACTTGCTGTAACAATATTTGAAAAGACTATCGCTCCAGATACACCTGTTAAAACTGATGCGCAAAGTGTACTAGTTAAAACTTAAGCTCAAAATCTATGCTAGAACTGACACTTTGAGAATACATGTTAAAACTGACGCCATTAATGTGCCTGTATAAGCTCGCATTATAGGACATGAACTGGCATGTGGTAAAATTTTCCCTTGCATCAGTTTTTGGGTAATCCACCTAAATGGTACGTGTAGAATGGCTTGTGTATTATCCTGTTTAGGATGTCTCTGTTAAGGACACTGTACATGGGTCGGAATGATAATGCAAGAAACATTAACATACACGGGGATACTTGATGCCGGTCACAACTTGAGGCCGGAGAGAAAGAGAGAAGGAATGTTCCAGACATGTCTGACTGACGGCACCATGTCGGCGTGGATCTGAGAGGCTGCTGTAGGTGTGGGGGCCTGTTGACGCAGGTATACAGCCCTGCTCCGCTCCCCCCCCCCCCCCCACCTCACCCCCTTTCCTTCGTTTTCCTTCAATCTCTCTCTCTCTCTCTCTCTCTCTCTCTCTCTCTCTCTCTCTGTCCTTCTATCTGTCTCTGTCTATCTGTCTCTGTCTGTTTCCTCCTTCTCTCTCTCTCTCTCTCTCTCTCTCTCTCCCCACCTCATCTCTCTCTCTCTCTCTCTCTCTGTATCTCTCTTATCTGTCTGTCTTTTTGTCCCCCCCCCCCCTCTCTCTCTCTCTCTCTCTCTCCGTATCTCTCACTCTCTCACCAGCTCACTCTCTCTCTTTCTCTCTCTCACTCTGTCTCTGTCTCTCAGTGTCACCCCCTCTCTCTCTCTGTAGGTGAGAGGAAACAGCCCTGCACCTCTCTCTCTCTCTCTCTCTCTCTCTCTCTCTCTCTCTCCCTCCTTACCCCCCCTCTCTCTCCTTGCTTTTCTCCCCCTCTCTCTCCCCTCTGTCTCTATGTGTGTGTGCGTGTGTACGTGTGTGTGTGCGCGCGCGCGTGTGTGTATGTGTTTGTTGTTGGCGTCTGCACGCAGTTTTCTTTTGCACATGCAATCTGTTCATGCAAGCACATTTCAACAAGTATATCAGATGAATTCGTATTTTCAAACACCTTTCAAAACGTAGTTTATTTCCTTTTAATTTGTTTTGAAAGGATAAAAAAAGAAAGTTTTAGGTCTGAGTCATTTTCAACCCTCCACGCAGTGAACCATAATTTGCACGGAAAGGTGAAAACGTAGTATCATCTCTGGGTCAGAAGCTGGAACTCCCAGCAGCTGCTTCGGCATCTGCACAAAACCGCTAAGCTGAAAACCCACACCGCCATCGCCGGTCTAGAATGGATGTTTGTCTTCTCTGTGTTCCACGCGCTTCCTTCGCCTTTCGTTCGCCATCACTTGCCGTTCCCGCCTCTCTCCTGGCTTCCACCCCCCCCCCCCCTTCACCCCCCTCTCTCTCTCTCTCTCTCTCTCTCTCTCCTTCTCCTGTCCATTCTCAGGGCACCGACCTTCTCCCTGCAGTTTCAGCCCTACTTTCTATGCCCCGCGTCCTGTGCTGTTGTGGCCACACCCCCGCAATTAGGATGTCGCACTAAAACATCACTTAATCCTTATAAACTGATAGTTGATCAAAAGACCCCACCCCCCACCCCCCACCCCCCACCACTAACACTTATTTCCTTTGTTTGAGGGGATTTTCACCCATGGAATCACAAACAATCTTCAAACACATGATCTTCCCCTCAGTTGACGTCGCATTTCAGGCCTTTGCACTCACCCGTGACCCTATCTTCGCGCCAGCTGAAAGCACCCAAATAGTCCCATTCCTTTGAATTTAACACGTCTGCTTGGAACCACATGGCTTGTACCTTGATGACCAGATGAAAGAAAATGAGAAGGATCGACTTTCAGACCAAAAAAAAGAAAAATCTCAAAACGATCTAATTGTGCCATTCTATCAATACTCGACTCCTTAAGCAAGACTCAGGCGCATGAACACGCAGGCGCACGAACTCTTAGTGTGCAGTATGTTTCCTTTGCGTCTCCTAGAATACATTGCATTGTGCGACAGTCACTGACAGCTGTCATCCTCAATTGTTATTGCGAGGAAGGGGACTTTGATCGAGAAAAGAAGGAAACAGTTGAAAGTAACGATTCCATCCATGATCTTGCAATGCTGGAGTGGGGATGAGAAATGGAGCTGAGAGGAGGCGGTGGTGGTGGTGGTGATGGGGATGCTGGTGTTGTAGAAGCCTTTAGATTTTACACAACGTGTTTTCCACCACATGAGAAAATTGTTCCTTTAAGGGAGCTAGCGAGCGATCAAGCGGGGGTAGAGAAGATTACAAATGAAGTTAGACTAAAAGACAGAAAAGAATTATGAGGCGGGGAAAAAGCGGGGGCGCGGGTGGGGTGGGCGGAGGGGTGAGGGGATAGGGGTTTGGCGCAGCAGGGGAGGATATGAAGTTTGAATTGCATTAGTGCAGAGTTATGCTAGAGGACAATTCAATTTCTGGAGAGGGAGGATGAGTGGGCAGAGAGGACTGTGCCTATTTGGTAAAGCTTCTGAAAAGACCCCGCACGCTCTGTCTTCACACACACACACACACACACGCACGCACGCGCGCGCGCGCGCTGTGTGTGTGTTTATGCCTCTGTGTGTGTGTGTGTGTGTGTGTGTGCGTGTGTGTGTGTGTGTGTGTGTGTGTGTGTGTGTGTGTGTGTGTGTGTGTGTGTGCGCGCGTGCACGCCTGTGTGTGTATATATATATATATATGTGTGTGTGTGTGTGTGTGTGTGTGTGTGTGTGTGTGTGTGTGTGTGTGTGTGTTCGCGCGCGCCTGTACGCGCGAGCGCGCGCGCGCGTGTGTGTGTGTGTTGGGGGTGGTGGTGGTGGAGCTTGCCTGTACGTAGACGATCCTCATCTTTGTTTCTTCATTTATACACCCTTTCTTTCTAACTCTCTTTTAACTCTATATCAATATCTTACATAAAGTTCTAAATATTTGCATCAGCCTCTCTCGTTTGGTTTTATGACGCAAAAGATCAGGAAAAATTACAGCCATAATAATCATGTTGCCCCTCCAACTCCTACTCTCCTCCCCCCCCCCTTTCTCTTCCTATTACCTCATACCCCCCCCCCCCCCCCCCCCCCCCCCCCCCCCCGCACCTCCAATTCTCTGAGGTGTTCTGGAACTTGGAAATTAGCAACTCTAAATACGTGGACATAAGGATGCGTACATTATAGATCTGTTCTGGGACACTATAGTTCTGGGAAACTATAGTTTCAGTTTCAGTTGCATCAAGGATGCGTCGTTTGCGTGCGGACTAGTCCATATACGCGACACCACATCCGCTAAGTTTTGAGACCACGCTACGCATGATTTGAAGCTGATGGATAAATGAATTAGCAACAAAGCTGAGACAATTGAAGAAGAGGGTCTCGTGGCTACGGCTCAGCGGATGTCTGACCTACGCATTAGCCCAACGCGCTGGTCAGACCTTGAATGCCTACCTACCATTTTCTTTTTTTTTTTTTTTGCGTGTGTAGTGGATGTACACATGTGTGTATGATGTGTGGGCATGGGCCCATGTGTGTGCGTGGGCGCATGTGGTGTGTGTGTGTGTGTGTGTGTGTGTGTGTGTGTGTGTGTGTGTGTGTGTGTGTGTGTGTGTGTGTAATCTGTGGGTTTGTGTCAGCACACGTATCTGCATCTAGGCTATATGAGTACATATAGGTG
>JADBJO010002943.1:242500-245000 GCA_016801955.1 Conus betulinus | reverse complement strand
AGAGACAGAGAGAGAGAGAGAGAAACAGACCAGAGACAGAGAGTCAACACAGAGAGATTCATACAGATTCGTATTCAGATGATTATTAAGGAAGGTCAAGTCTCGATATGATAGAAGGGGCATGTCTCAGAGTTAAGAAAGCGGGGTGGGTATTATTATGAGAATTAAAACATAAGGATAAGGAGAGAGAGAAGAGAGAGAGATAGAGAGAGAGAGAGAGCAGAGAGAAAGAGAGAGGGGAGGGGGGGGGAGGGAGAGAGAGAGATCGTTTTTTGCAAACAGGAGGAGTACTTTAGACAGCAATACCGGAATGTTCCTCTGCTCTTTGCAGCTGTTTTCAGACAGTACCGTCCGAGCAGATGTCTTGGTATTTCTGGAAACTTTGATCACAAGCAATACACACACACACACACACACACACACACACCACACACACGCACGTACGCACGTACGCACGCCACACGCACACACACACACACACACACACACACACACACACACACACACACACACACGCACGCACCACACATACACACACACACACACACACACACACACCACACACACACCACATACACACCACACACACACACACACACACACACACACACACACACACACACACACACACACACACACACGCACACACACACATGAGGAAATATCCATTGTAACCTTATCCACCTCTCTGAAAGCAAAGCATTCATAAATTACCATTTCCCTAGCCCCCCCCCCCCCCCCCCCCCCCCTTCCACCCTCTTTCTTCCCTCAATCTAAGCCTTCTTACCGCTGAGAAATGTTGCTGAAACTCCCAGGCAGAACCTCCTCACACTGTTCCAGACTTGACTGGAGGAGTAAATGGCCAGGTACACACACACACACACACACACACCACACACACACCCCACCCACACACACACACACACACACCACATACGCACACACGCACGCACACACATGCGCACACACACACTCAAACACACACAGACACGCACGCACAAACACACACACACACACAACACATACACACACGCAAACACATACACGCATGCACGCACGCACACACGCACACACACACACACACACACACACACACCACACACACACACATGCATGCACACACGCACGCACACCACATTCACACACACATACACACACACGCACGCACACACATGCATACACATACACAACAACAGCCATACACACACACACACACAACACACACACACACACGCACACACACATACACACACGCAAACACATACACGCATGCACGCACGCACGCACGCACGCACGCACATACACCCACATGAATGCACACACGCACGCACACACACACACACATTCACACACACACATACACACACACGCACGCACAAACACGCATATACACACAAACACACACAGACACGTACGCACACACACACACACACACACACACACACACACACACACACACACACACACACACACACACACACATACACACACGCCAAAAACACACACACGCATGCACGCACGCACGCACGCACGCACGCACGCACCTACACACGCATGCATGCACACACGCACGCACGCACGACGCACTCACACATGCACACACACACATGCTTGAGACAACATTTATGCGCAATATAGTCACAAACCTCTCATCCAGCTGGTGACAATTTTTTATTGGAATGTCATCATCAAAAGGAAGCGGTAGTAACAGAAGGGGGATTTGTGTCAAAGGGAGAGTAAGAGGGTGGGTTCGGGTGGAGGAAAAGAGAGGGGAAACAAATAAGGAAGATGGGGATGGATGGGACTGGGGTGGTTGGTGGGTAGTAGTGGTTTGAGGGGGCAGGACGGAGTTCATTGTTATAGTAGAACTAGATTTAATCGATGAGAAGTGTTAATTTTGTATGAAGAAATAAATCTCCCCTTCATTTAATGTTTCTAAACATTTTGCAGAGAACGAAAAACACGTCATTTCACAATAAACAGTTTTAGCATGAAAAAAATTGTGCATACAGAACTGTCCAACCCCTCACACTCAGCTTTCTCCCCACTTCCAAATGATTGAAAGCTATGTCACGTGTCGGAAAAGAATCGGAAGCCAAACAACCCACCACCCAAGATTGCTTTCTTCAGTGACTGCAGATCCCTGACTTCAGAGCTAGAGAAGTGAACAGCAGCTGAACAACATCAGAAAAGCCCTCCATCATCTTTCGAGACAATCTACCATTGTACTCCAGTGGATTCCATCACACCGCGGGATGACTGGGAATGAGAAGACTGACGTCAGGCAGCAATTCGGAGCAGTTCAGCCACCCGGTGACCAACAGAGACGCCAGAACTATCATCCACCACCAGTATCAAAACCAGCAGAAGAGAAGGCTTGGTGCAGACAGTGGTTCTGATCCAATCCATCAGCTCCAGAGATACCATCAAACAATCCTCTCCAGACAGAGAACCGGCCAATGCCAACTGCTGAGCCACCTGTGCTGAATTAAGCTTGCCC
>JADBJO010002943.1:222500-225000 GCA_016801955.1 Conus betulinus | reverse complement strand
TCATTCTCTTCAATCAAAGTTTCCTCCTTACTGCCATTCTCATCATCCACATTTTCCAGCAAATGTCTGAAATATTCATACCATACATACACAGAAATGTTGTTGGAAGGTTGTGATCTTCTTTTTGACATTTTATGAAAAGATTTCCAAAAGAGTTGTTGACTTTGGATTGAACTTACCAATTCGTTTAACAATCGATCATTATACTCCTTCTGTTTTCTCTTATTTAAGTTCTTGTATTCACGCCTTGCAATACAAAATGGAACCCTGTCTACTTTATCGAGCGTTTTCCTAAATATTCTAAATAATCTACGCATTTTGCGTTTAGACGTTTTACATTCATGGTCATACCAATTATTCTGTGTGATGTTTTTGTTTACTGGTATTCTTTTCTCCATGATTTTAGCTTGTGTGTGTGTGTGTGTGTGCGTGTGCGTGTGTGTGTGTGTGTGTGTGTGTGTGTGAGAGAGAGAGAGAGAGAGAGAGAGAGAGAGAGAGAGAGAGAGAGAGAGAGAGAGAGAGAACACAGAACAGAACAGAACAGAATTTTATTTTTTTTTAAAAAGGCCAAAGCCCCATTTGAAGGCGTGTGAACAGAGAGAGAGAGAGAGAGAGAGAGAGAGAGAGAGAGAGAGAGAGAGAGAGAGAGAGAGAGAGAGAGCAGATTTTTATTTTAAAAAAAAAAGGCCAAAGCCCCATTTGAAGGTGTGCGAACAGAGAGAGAGAGAGAGAGAGAGAGAGAGAGAGAGAGAGAGAGAGAGAGAGAGAGAGAGAGAGAGAGAGAGGTATTGGTGACAGCATGGTGACTATAACTTATAACTGACAAACGTATGGAAGCGAACACATAGATCAGTAATGGGAAAATACCAAGTTAGCTTTCACCTACAAGAGTAAAAGAAAACACGAAGGAGCGATCGTTCTGAGCACAACCAGAAACTAAAGACTTCTCAGTTTTCTTCGGGAAACCCTCTGACTTGTTTTATCAACGAGTGGCGATGCACGTGCAGGAGTGCATGTGAGGACTGTGCTTTGAGACATGCAGGTGGTGTGGGGAAACTCGGCATCATCATACTATTTCATCGTTCATTGTGTCTGTTTTGTGCTTTCTCTTTTCAACAATCATCTTCTGCATAGATTGGTGACTTTCTTCCTGTCCGCATTCTTGAAATAAAGTCTTCAAGTTCATTTATGAAAGCATAAAAGTGTCACGAAATGCTGATATGCAGTCAGAACTGATTAATAAAGAGCCCTATTCATAGGAAACTGTGCAATACTAAAGGGGGGAAAAGTGGTGAAAAGGAAGACGAACAAAAACAGCAAAACAAAGCTTTCATCAGCTGCATTCCAAACACAAATAAACGACGCTGTTCTACCCCTGGAAGCAAATTAAGTTGAAATATGTGCCGTGGAATTCCTGATTACAGGTGATTACACTACAATTACGTAACAAATGCGACTCCTTTGTATCTATTTAGAAAAGAAACAGAATGAGATCAAACCCTAATCTTCTGTTATTTGACAGATTACAGGCAGAGAAGTGTGCTGCTCTGCTGTGTTTTGCTAGCCTTGCATTTCGACCAGAGGCTTTTTTTAAAAGGAATATCAGCTGGCATGGAACTGATTACATTAAAGCGTATGCATGTGCGGGAGTTTCCTCCTTCTTTTTTACTTCCATGAATCTAGATTTCTTCTTCCAGTAGTGTGACGTAAAATGCTTTTGTCAAAACTGAATTGTTTCCTGTTTGCTCTTTTCGTTGTTGATTCATTAGTTTCTTATCAGCTGGCCATCAGTGCATTCACTATTACTATTTACGCATCTCTATCTGTCAAACACCGACAGAGAGAGAGAGAGAGAGAGAGAGAGAGAGAGAGGAGAGAGAGAGAGAGAGAGAGAGAGAGAGAGAGAGAGAGAGATCCTCCCAGAAAATAGCTAAAGTATCATAGAATTAAGAATCAAGCTTTAACATAAAGATGCAACCAAATTCTGAGGGATCTTCTTCATCAAGAGACCACGATGATTTCATTATTGTAATATACCCTTTTTCTCCTGGTTTGTAAATTCACACGTGATGCAGGAAAGGTACACTGGGGATATAATCCCATCCCAGATCCTTCTTGTGTTAACAACTTCACTTCTAAACAATAACAGACCAGTTTTCACTGCAAGCAAGATATCATATTTTTTGAAAATATTACAGTGCCAGACTCGTCTAGATTAGCTACTGAAAGGAAAGTACTTCAAACCGTAGTAGATTGCTCTGGAGACCAGTTACAGTCAGACAATAACATAGCGTTAATCAAAGGCAAACTTTGATTAACTTTTTTCATATGTTCTGCAAAGGCATATGAAAACTGAATGCCATTTACCGTATGCAGTTATACATTAATTCAGTTCATTGATACATAATGAAAAAAAAATAGTAAGTAAAACTTCTTTCTGCTTAACTCTAGAGAGACGTGTAAAGACCACCAACACAAACTTCTGCTTGGACAATGGAGT
>JADBJO010002943.1:212500-215000 GCA_016801955.1 Conus betulinus | reverse complement strand
GTTGTTTTCCAGTTAACAAAAAGTTTGGTCCATATTTATAAACATCTTTGATATTTGGATGTAACGTAAGTAAAAACTAATTTCCACTTATGATTGTTTTTTTTCAAGTTTTCTTATCCAGCTTAATTTCAGCGCGTGCATGAAACACCTAACATCAGGAAATCCTATGCCCCCTTCTTCTACCCTTTTTCGTGCAGTCTTTCTGTTGATTCTATCTTGTTTATTATTCCAAACAAATTTCAAACACAGTGTTTGAAGAGCTTGCATAAAGTTATCTGGTGGATTAGGTAAAAGTGTCCACAGGTATACTATCTTTGATAGAATTAGAGATTTTAAAACTGCTATTCTTCCTATTGGTGTCAGAATTCTTTTTACCCATATTTTATATAGTTGTTTAATTTCTTCGAATTTTTCAGAATAGTTCATTTCATCACAACCAGTTATGTCTGCGTTTAACCATATTCCAAGTATTTTGAATTTAGATGGATTCCAATCTAACTTGAGATTAGGCATATATCTTTTGTTAGAATTCCTTTCTTTTCCTAGCCATATTGCGGATGTCTTTTCGCTGTTCATATTTAGACCGGAAATGGTACCAAACGTCTCTAAAGTTTTAATTGTTTCCTCAAATGATGTTTGGTCACCATTTTGTAACAACTGAGTATCGTCTGCGAATTGTGCAAGTTTGTGTTCTGTTTGGTTTATTACAATTCCTTTAATATCATTATTTTGTCTTATCATGATGGCTAATATTTCTACACATAAAATGAATAAAGGGGGAAAACGGGTCACACCTTGTCTGCATCCTCTTTTAATTTCAAACCAAGGGGATGCTTGCCCATTTACTATTACAGTAGCCTTACTATTTTTATAAAAAAAAGTTTCATCCAGTTGCACATTGAGTCACCAAAACCAAAGGCTTTTACTACTTTTAACATAAAAGTCCAAATTTACAGTATCAAAGGCTTTTTCGAAATCTACACATAATAATAATCCTTGTAAATTGTTTTTGTTTAAGTAAAACATATATCATATATCAACCTAATATTGTCTCCTATGAATCTTCCTGGGATGAAACCTGTCTGATCTTCATTAACTAGACTTGGGAGAACTGATTTAATTCTGGAAGCTGCATGATGATGACCCTATCTTGTAAACTACATTCAAAAGTGTGATTGGTCTCCAGTTTTTATAAATTCTTTTGGTTTGCCAGGCTTAGGGATACAAATTATAATACCTTCTTTTTGAGTAACTGACAATTCTTTCCTTTCTAACCCTTCTTCGTTTAAAGATCTAACTATGAATACCCCAATTTGACTCCAAAAGAATTTAAGAATTCACAGGTGAAACCGTCAGTCCAGGGCTTTTATTTTTTTCATATGCTTGAGCGCTGTTGTTGCCTCCGTTAAGGTTATATTTCCTTCTAAAGCCGTTGAGCTCTCCTCTGAGAGTGTTGGAAGATCTTGAATTATTTCATGTATGTCACATTCATGTACGCTTTTCTTTTCATATAAACATTTATAGAAGTTATTGACTTCACACATAATATCCTTATTGTCTGTTAGAGTCTTTCCATAATTATCTTGTAACTTATTCATTTGCTTACTGACATAATTTCTTTTTCCAGCCCACAGAAGTAATCTGTTATCTTCTCCCCTTGAGAAATCCATCTTGCTCTTGATCTTAACAGAACACCTTCCATTTTCTTTTCTCTTATAGCCTGAAGACTTTCGTTCATTGTTTTTAGTTTGTCAAATCTCTCTGTGTCTTTGGATTTTGTCTTTCTAAGGTTTGAATATCTATTATAAGTTCTTTTTCCTTTTTCTGCGTTTCTTTCTTTTTAAATGACGAATATCCTATTGTCACGGAACGGATTTTCATTAGTAATACATCTAAAAACAACTGCTGTGTTATGTTAAATTCTAAATTGCTTAAATAAGTTTGGTCAAATTCCATATTTTCATCGTATCTTATTGCATACTTTTTATAGTCTCTTTAATTGTATGTCTGACCCTAGTGACATATTGAGAATCTTTAATAAAGAGCAGTTAAACTTCCAAAATGTGTTTGGTTTCGCCTGAAGCCCATTTTTAAACTTTAACACCACCATAGAGTGATCAGTCCTGTAACCCAGGATAATTTCGCAGTCAGCGACATCAGACACTAAATGTTCACTTATGAGATAAAAATCTAGTCTGCTTTGTTGTGTTGGTGTAGCTCTTCTCCAAGTAAATTGTCTGCTACCGGGATAGAGCTCACGCCAAATATCGATTACATCTACATTTACCATCAGTTCTTCAAGTTTTTCGGTAGCTTTAGGGTTATTAATATGCTTGTAATTATCATAATCAATGTTTGGATTTAACACTAAATTCCAGTCTCCCGCTAGTATAAGATTCTGATTTGGTGTTCTCAATTCCTGTATATGGTCTTCAATTTTCTTGATAAAAAGTCGGGGTAATCTCTATTCGGACCATAAACATTAATTATAAGAAATTCT
>JADBJO010002943.1:205000-207500 GCA_016801955.1 Conus betulinus | reverse complement strand
AGCAAGACAAACTTTTTCGTTTCTTACATGGAACGTGAACGGTTTTATTACCCAAACTTACAGATCATGACTTTTGTTACATTTATTTGTGGTTTTGATTTTGTTTGCTTGGTAGAGACATTTTATGGAAAAAAAATGAAAACAATATATTCAATGGATATAAAACACATTATACATCAGCGGTAAAGTTTTCTCAAAAGGAAGATGATCAGGGGGCATTGCGTGCTTGATTAAGAATGAGTTCGCTCCCTTTGTAAAAATTATTGATACAAAAAGTTTTATAAATTGTTGTGCATTTGTCATTGATAAAGAATTATTCGGCTTGGAGAAAGATGTGTATTTGTGTTCTTATTTCCGCCGGAAGGTTCGCCTTTTTTATACTCATTTTGATCAGGATAATGGGATGAGTTTGCTTGAGAATGTTTTGGTTGATAGTATGACAACAAGAGATGTTTATGTGGTATCGTGCGGTGACTTAAACAGCAGAACTTCAAATATTTCTAGGGATTTTTTTGGCAAATAGCATTATTGAACTGTAATATAAGAGCGAGTCTATCACCCTCAATGAGATGTTCTCAAGATCAATATTTGAATAATTATGGAAAATTACCTCTTAACATGTGCACTGCCTTCGATTTAAGTATTTGAAATGGTTTATGTAAGGGTGACCTCCAGGGTCACTGTACATATATATCAGACTCTGGATGCAGTGTCGCCGACTATTTCATTTTTTTTTTCAACGAATTATTATCACTGGTGTATAAATCATGTGAACTACACGTTGTGGAAAGGATTGAGTCTGATCATATGCCTGTTGCAGTTCGAGTAGCGTTTCCACAGGAAAATGAAGTCATTGCTAATAAAAGGGAAGGTCTTAAGGAAACTATTGAAAAAATTGTTTGGAACAGTGAATATGCTGATGTTTTTTTGATGACTCGCTTTGTAAAAAATGACATGAACAGTAAGTTGAACAATGCTATGATTTTAATTGATGTTGATGTCAATGAAGCATTAAGTGTGTTTAATGAGTGTATAAAAGACTGTGCGGATTGTATGAAGAAGCATATAAATGTCGATAAAGAGAAGGTACCACGTGACTGGTTTGACCAGGAATGTGAAAACCATTAAGAAAAAAGTAAGAAGCCTTCTCAGAATTAGTTGTAGAACATTAGATAGGGAGGATCGGCAAACGTATACCGTTGCTCGGCGTGGATATAAACATTTGCTGGTAAGGAAGAGTCAAGAGTTTAACAACACATTACTGAACAAGCTTGTGACATCAGTAAAAAAAAAAAAAAACAGAGAGAATTCTGGGACATTGTCCATAAAGCTTCCTTTAATAGAAAACAGCCAAAAAAGACGAGATTACAGTTGACAAGTGGTTCCAGCACTTTAAGTCGTATTAGAAATAGATGTAAATACTTCAAATTATGAAGATCCGGCTGACAGCGACAGTGATAGTTATATGAATCGTCCTATTTCTAAAGAGAAAGTATTGTTGGCCATAAGAAAAACTGAAAGTTTGGAGAGCAGCAGGTCCAGATGGTATTGTTAGCGAGTTACGAAGTATTCAAATGATCAAGTCGTAAATTTTTCTCAAAATTATTCAATACTTTTTGACAACGGGGTATTTCCGGAAAATGGACAGAATCCATTATTTACCATTGTTTAAAAAAACGGAGATTTAATAATCCCAATAATTATAGAGGTATTTCTATTACAGATATAAGCAGCAAACTTGATAGTTCTATTATTAACAACAGATTACAAGAATGGATAGACGAGAACAATATTACAGCAAGTATCAAGCAGGCTTTAAAAAAGGATATTCGACAGTTGATCACATATATACGTTGTTAGCGCTTGTGCAAAAGCAGTTTTCATATAACCCGTAAACTTTATGTAGCGTTCATAGACTTTGAAAAAAAGCATTTGATTCCATTAATAGAAATCTGCTATGGCCTATTTTATTACAAAATGGCATAACTGGTAAGTTATTTAAGTGTATCAAAGTTATGTATGAAAATGTAAAATGTAGAGTAAGATGTGGTTCTAAACTTTCTGATTACATTCGATGTACAGCAGGAGGGAACAGGGAGACTCGTTTAGCCCTGTATTATTTTCTGCATTTATTAATGAGTTAGCATTACATGTGATTAATAACGGAAAACATGGCGCTGTGCTCTCACGTACTGCATTTGAGTTGTTTATTCTTCTATTGGCAGATGATGTTGTTTTATTGTCAGAGACGGTTATAGGACTGCAGACACAGCTAAATAACTTGCAGCATGCATGCTGCTTCTTCGCTTCAGTTGAAAGTCAACATGAATAAAAGTAACATAATGTATTTCGGAAGGGAGGTTATCTAAGTGTAAGAGAGAACGATGGCTATATGATGGCGTGGTAATACCTGTAGTTAATGTTTACAAGTATTTGGAAATATTTATCTCCACTCGTCTGAGTTTCACTGCTGCTTGTAAAGATCTTGCCAGTCGAGCGA
>JADBJO010002943.1:195000-197500 GCA_016801955.1 Conus betulinus | reverse complement strand
GCGTGAGTGTCTCCCTGAGCAGAGTAGAACGTTCAGCTCTCCATATTTAGGCGAGAGTTCACTCTGGTGTTGTTTGCGAGCGGGACACATCTGTCGAGGTCTTCTTCAAAAGTGGAGCATGTTCAGCTCCCGCAAAGTAGGCAAGAATTCTCTCCCTTGTGCTATTTTCGAGGTGGCCACACCAGTCGAGTGTCGTCTTCAAAAATGGAGCTTTTTTTTTTTTAAACTCCTTCAAACTAGGCGAGAGCTTGCTTCCATACTGCTTTAGGGTACTCAACCCATTGAATGTATTAGTGATGCTTATTTTCTGGTGCTTCTACAATCCCCCCCCCCCCCCCCCTCTCTCTCTCTCTCTGTTTATTTTATCATTGTCATTAAGCTGTTTGATGCATACATCTGTGTATGGCCATGGCTTGTCTTCTTGCCGTTGTGTTCGTGTTGTTGTTTTGTTATCAACAGAAAAAAAAAATTCCCAAGGCATGTCGACATATTATCGAGAACACTCATAAAGCGGCTATCCTCCGCTGGACATCAAACACTGAGTACTTCATAACCGACTCGTTTGTTGACATGCTGTGCTGCCTACCTACCTATGTACAGGCCGTCGAAGATCTCTACATGCCGGCGCAATATTTGGCCGTTTCCCCTTCGTGCCATTCAAGAGAATATCAGTCACTCAGCTTTTCACTTATTCTGGGTGTTTTTTTTTCTTTGTTGAGAATGCATGCTGCTCTGTGAGTGTCATCCATACCTACAGCCACAAACTGGCCTTCTGTTCACAAAGTTGGTGATGGGATTTTTTTTTTCTCACGCGTGTGTAAGAGGCAAGGAAAGACTTTTTTTGGGTGGGGGTGGGTGGGTGGGAACGGGTGCTGGTCCCTGTGATTACCCCCAATGGGAAAATACCATGTTCCACAATGTCCTGCTGGAGATTCAAGCCTGCAATGCTAGGATCACCAGGGTCACGAGTCTAGCGATCAGCCAGCCATGCTATTCCAGTCCGGACCTCATTTTGCAGAGGAGGAGAGAGAGAGAGAGAGAGAGAGAGAGAGAGAGAGAGAGAGAGAGAGAGAGAGGGAGAGAGGGGGGGGGGGAGGGGGGGGGGGAGGGCGGATTCAGAATTCAGAACTCAGAAAACTTCTATTCGATCAAGGATTGAGATTTTAGGCAGAGCCTATTCTTCGAATCTGTTCGTACTAAGGTATATTATACAATGAGATTTAAATGCATGAAAATGAAAAAAAAAAAAAAAAAAAAAACAGGTGAGAACAAATATAGGCATACAGAATTATGGAGTATATGATTCACACACAAAACGCATTTGTGCTTGACAAAAGCATGCATCTATACGCAATCATAAGAGTTAGTTGATCACGACTTCGTTTTTTCCCCTCCCTCGGTTTTTATCTCCAAACCTGCAAACGCACTTCCACGCTTCTTCCCCTCAGCACCCCTTCAAAACTGGCTGATCTATCCCTGCGATCCCTGTGTCTCTCTTCCCCCCCTCCTCAAATCGCCAGTATGTTTTTTTTTTTTTTCCATACTCGTTTGCAGGGGCTATTGTCGGTTCATTATGTACCTCATGTTGCAGGGGTTAATGAAGGTGTATAGGTTTAGGTACGTTTACTACGTTTTTTTTCTCCGCCTACTCGCAGGGGTGATTGTGGGTTCACTATGGCTTGTTCCTCATAATTGCAAGAGCTACCGTTGATTCACGATGTTTTTTTTTTTCCTTCCTGCTTGTACGGGTTCTTTAGGTTCATTAAATTTTTTACCCCTTCCACTGGCAGGAGTTATTGTAGGTTCACTCTATTTTCTTCTCTCTTGCTTGAATGGAATGTTTTTGGGGTTCAGTATGTGTTTCCTTGCGGCTCGCAGAGGTTGGTTTTGGTAAAGTCGGTCTGTTTAACCTCCAGTTTGCACGTTTTTTTTCACGTGCTTTGTTTGTTTGTTTTCATTCACGTGTTTTAGGGGAGGTGGGGGTCTTCTTGTTTTCCCTTGCCAGCAGGGGTTATTGTATTTTTCAATGTATTTTTTTTTAATGTTTTTTTTTTTCTTCTTCTGCCTGAAGTGATAATTGCAGGTTCATTATTTTTGTTCTTCCCGCTCCTGCCTGCAAGAAGTTACCGAGGATTTCGCTGCGCGATTTTCCCAGGTTGAATGGATTTGGGCAGACTGTTTACGTTTTTTCCTCCCAGCCGTTGGGGGTGATTGTGAATCCTTAAAACATCACCCTTCTCATTGCAACCCAGTTTCCCCTCTACAAACCCCTCTTTCTATATCCCTCCAACAACCCGCCTTAACCCTCCCCAAACATCCAAATCCTCGACTTAATCTCCTGTTTGTCAGTCTTCTGGCACGTCTGTTCTCTCTGGCTTGGCGAACGTTGCCAGGGAAAAGTGGAAGATACTGCTAACAGTACCCCTGTGATGTCACCCAGGAACAGATTGTGTGTCTCTCTCTCTCTCTCTCGAGAGAG
Source organism: Conus betulinus (assembly GCA_016801955.1). NCBI lineage: Eukaryota > Metazoa > Mollusca > Gastropoda > Neogastropoda > Conidae > Conus > Conus betulinus. Next base: position 195,021 of record JADBJO010002943.1, on the reverse strand, counting down.
AGAGAGAGAGAGCGTATGCAC
>JADBJO010002943.1:182500-187500 GCA_016801955.1 Conus betulinus | reverse complement strand
GTAGGATATCCGTTCATACCTGGCACTATGTATTTTCGGCGTAGGATATCCGTTCATATCTGACACCATGTTATTTTCTGGGTAGGATATCTGTTCATGTCTGGCACTATGTATTTTCGGCGTAGGATATCCGTTCATACCTGGCACTATGTATTTTTGGCGTAGGATATCCGTTCATATCTGACACCATGTTATTTTCTGGGTAGGATATCTGTTCATGTCTGGCACTATGTATTTTCGGCGTAGGATATCCGTTCATACCTGGCAGCATGTTATTTTCGGTGTAGGCTGTCCGTTCATCCCTGGCACTATTTTATGTTCGGTGTAGGGTATACGATCATACCTGGCACCATGTTTATATTCGGTCTAGGATATCCCGTTCATCCCTGGCACCATGTTACTTTCTGTGCAGGATATATCTCCTACAGTCCATAAGCTGTCATCCATGATACTTTCATCTTAAGGCGAAGGATATTCCATGCACTCTTGGCAACGAGTTGCTCAATCTGTGATGTGTAGGATATCCCTGCGGTCGTTGCGTCATGATACTTTCACCGTGAGGTGTAGGATACCCCGTCCACGCCCGGCGCTGCTACTTTCTCCATAAGGTGTAGGACACCCGGTGCACGCCTGGCATTTTTCTTACTTTCTCGGCAAGGTGTTGAATACCCGATGCCACGCCTAACGCTGTGTGAATTTGACCGCTGAGTGTCGGATACCCGGTGCACGCCTAGCATTATGTTACTTACTCCGTAAGGTGTAAAATATTTTTGCACATCTGGCACCAGCAACTTGTCCTCTCTTTGACAGCATCCGTTTTCCCCCCGTCAGCTTAGAACCTTGAAATACCTTGATATTAGAAGGAAAAAACACACAAACTGATCAGCTGTCTGTGATGTGGATTCAGTCACTGTCATCTTGCTGTAGTCCAGCCGACCACCTGGATCATCATTTCAAGGGCTGTCGCCAGGCAGAGGACCAGTGTCAGCACACACACACACACACACACACACACACACACACACATACACGCGCGCGCGCTATAAAAACGGGACGATAGGCACTTTAGGACATACAAAACTGAGCCATACTGAGTGCGTCAGCGTTAGTCTTGCCGTAGATAAAACATGAATTTTATCAGTACAACCTTGAGTTAATCTGACAATAAATTGGTTTCAGTTAGTAAACATGAATTTCAACATTGGTCTGACGATTGATTTCTCTCTCTCTTTTTTTTGGGGTTGGGGTGATTTGGGCAGCGGTTTCAGTTTTTTTTTTTTTAATTTTCCAGTCTGCTTTTTCAAATTCTGTGTCTCCGTTTTTGTTCTTTTATCGGTTGATGTAATTAATTGAATCATTGCTCATTGGGATCATCAGGATAATAAGTTTGCGACAATAATTGCATACGGAAATAAGGATTAAAAAAAAAAAAAGAAAACTCCATCACGATAAAACGTGGCAGGCAGCTGGGGGCACTAGGGGATGGAAAGCGGGGCTGCTTCTCCGTTTCTCATTCCTGCCGATCTGTGATCATTTTGTGCACATTTCATGCACGCTCAGTTTTTCTTGTTATATACAAGTTGCATCTTATTTGTCTTCCTTCGAAGTTAGCTTTATTCTCTCTCTTCGAAGTCTCTCTCTCTCTCTCTCTCTCTCTCTCTCTCTCTCTCATCTCTCTCTCCCCCCCACCCCCTCTCCCCCCCCCCCCCCCCCCCCCCCCCCCCCCCCATGTCTCTCTCTCTGTTTGTTTCCCTACCCATGTTCCACTCGCTCCCTTTTTACACTAAAATGTGTAATTGTGAAACCATGTATTCATTCTCCTCTTCTTATTGACCGTGCTGAATTTGCAATATGAATGAGGTGTTGAAGGACCTACAAAATAAAAATGCACATGCTTATCACGCTTAGCAGTGATCATGGACTTCAGAAGCTCATGTGAAACGATCGTCTTTTTACCTCCTTGTTCCATTACATTGCAGCGTCTTGTGACCCTTCGTCTTCCTGTCTCCAGCGTCGGTTTTAGAACTGTCTCCTCCCTGTTACTCACTCACTTTCTTTCATAGATATCTTCCTTCTGTAGCACGTAAACAAAACAGGACAAAAATTATGTCGTGTCGATGGGTGAGAAATCTGGGTATCTTAGTTGACGAAGCTCTCGTTTCAGCAACTCTCTTCCCATGCATTGGGCGCACCTTCCACGTCGAGCGCAGAAGAAATGGCTCCTTCCGTTCCTATCTTAATGAAGAAACGGCCTCTTCTTTTATGCGCTCCTTTGTCCCATATACACCAGATAACGGAAAATCTTTCCTAGTCCTGAGGATCTAGCCTTAATAAAGTCCAGAACAGTGTGCACGTGTTTTTTCGGGTCCTTTCAGAATGTTTGTACTGCACTTCTTTCGTTCCCCTTCACCGGTCGCACGTAGAACGAAAGGTATATTCCAGTCTCTCTCCTCTGTTCTTTAAGCTGCTTGAAGACCAGCGTGTCACTCTGAACCCTCAGTGCGTCCACGCCTCATATCTTCGTTCTGCTGCTGACATCCATGTCTACAGATTCCCTGTTTTTAGGCCAAGACCATACGGCCAACGTTCTTCTTTCTGTCATCCCCGTGTACAAACTTCCTTATTTTAGGCCTAAGTCCTACGGCCTGCGTTTTCCTTTCACACAAGGGTCCCTCCAACTGTGACCAGCTCCCTTTGTCAGTTCGCCAAGCAGACCTGACCACAAGTGTTACAGCTTCTCTAGAATTGTTTGTTCGAAAGAAGCGTTCTGACCCATACCCATCACCCATTTCTTTAGTTTACGACTTCTCTGACTTCTTCACCATGCTCCCGCTGTGACCTTCTGCCCTTTTCCTGCCCCGCCCCCCCCCCCCCCCCAACATGGGAAACATGTTTAATCTGCTTCTTTTACTTTACTTTTTCATAAAAAAGTCAAGCAGATATGGGGCACGGAGTGAGTTATTCAGCAGTGTAAACAAGCACACGTAAATGCTTTGCATTCAACTAAGTATTAAGATCAGTTTCCTAATTAACCGGAACCCTTTCTGTTCGTTTGAAAACTTTCAAATTCGATTCTGACAGGTTTCAACATGCTTTCCATGAAATGGGGTTTCAAGGGACTCCGTTAAAACTTGGATTTCTGACAGGTATATCATGCCTATTCACTGGTTATCCCGTGCGATCCAAAGGCGACGTGTTCTTTAGTGTTACAGCTTTGAAAGCTTCAGAACGGTTGATAGAAAAGCTCGTTTCAAATGAGGTCAAGGGTATCAACTACCGACTGCGTTATTGACAAGTGTCCTTACGATTTAATGAAGTAAAATTTTAAACGAGGTCGGGGGCATTGACCTACATTCTTACAAGCTTCAACGTGATTCGTGTTAAATGAAACTGTAAATGAGTTCAGGGGAATAGAAAAATGATTTTGTTTCTGCATTTAAAATGAAGTGAGAATTATGACATTTGTCAGCACGCTTAGCTATAAAATGAATTTAGGAGAGGAGAATCTGGCAAGTGTTAAACACTCTGAAGTTTTAGTGTAGTCAGTGTAGAATACACCCAGAAGAGAGGTCAGGAGATTTGTAACAAAGCAAAAGCAGTGTGACGTGCTGCGCAGTACTGAAAAAAAAAGGCACAGAACCTGTAAACGGCTTACACACACACACACACACACACGCACACACATACACACACACACACACACACACACACACACACACACACACACACACACACACATGCATGCACGCGCGCGCGCGCATTTGCACACTCGCGCGCTCGCGCGCACACACGTTCACACACACACACACACACACAGAGACAGAGAGAGCGTGCAGAGAGAGAGAGAGAGAGAGAGAGAGAGAGAGAGAGAGAGAGAGAGAGAGAGGAGAGAGAGAGAGAGAGAAAACTCAACCAGCCAGCGACAGACGAGAGAGAGAGAGAGAGAGAGAGAGAGACAGACAGACAGACAGACAGACGAGAGAGAGAGAGAGAGAGAGGACGGACGGACGGACGGGGGAGGAGGGGGTGGGGGGAGAGAGAGAGAGAGAGAGAGAGAGAGAGAGAGAGAGATGGACGGACGGACGGGGAGAGGGAGGTGTGTGGAGGGGGGGGGGAGGAGGAGAGAGAGAGAGAGAGAGAGATTCTATTCCAGCCCCATGACGGCTTTTTCCTCACTTATTCTCACGATCCGTCTTCAAACCCGACTTCGTGCCCTTTGAACAAGTTTCAACAATCACCTCACCTTGGTGGACGTCCGCCCGAACCCTCAGCACCGGGATCACCCCCATGCCATCAAACGGTGGTTCCAAGCACCTTCCCTCGTGAATGTCCCCCCCCCCTCCCCACACACCTCTTTCGACTCTAGCCTGGGGCCGACAGAGGGTGCCACCTCCTTGGTTCTAGACAAAAGTGAGCCTCCGCCCACCAAAGAATGCCCTAGGTCACAGGTGTTTAAAAAAAAGCAAACAAATCCTGCACAGCTAGCAGGGCCAATAACGTAGCCAACTAGTATCAGATACACAGCTATGGACTTGTAAATACCTTGTTACTTTACTAAGAAAGTAAATGTTATCGTCGAATAAGGGCGATAAGGGAAGTGGGGTGGGGGGATTCCATCCTAACGGGGCCACTGGCGCAGTCAGATGGTATTAAATACGCCTAATGACTCGTGAATGCCCTGTTGTGTGGACTAAAAAAAAAAAAAAGGCTTATGTGATTATCGAATAAAGAGAGAAAAACTCCGCAGCTAGCAGGGCCAATGGCGCAGTCAGATGGTATTAAATACGCCTAATGACTCGTGAATGGCCTGTTGTATGGACTAAAACAAAACGTTAGTGTGATTATCGAATGAAGGGAGAAAAAACTCCACGTATAGCAGGGCCAATGGCGCAGTCGGACGGTATGAAATACGCCTAATGACTCGTGAATGCTCTGTTAGGTGGACCGAAAATAGTTGATATTATCATCGAATATAAAAAAAGGGGTGGTGGTAGGGGGAG
>JADBJO010002943.1:155000-177500 GCA_016801955.1 Conus betulinus | reverse complement strand
CGCCTTTTGAAGTGGAAACCCCATGTCAAAGGAAATGGAGGGTGGGGTGCGGGTGCGAGTATTTAGTATAAAACTTGTGTTCCAGCGTTCTTTCAATATCTGTCTCTCGTAGCTTCCTCTCTCTCTCTCTCTCTTAAAAAAAAAAAACAAACAAACCTCTTTTTGTTGTCTCGGTTTCTGCACTGTCGTTTTTTTTTTTCTGTCTGCCTCTGTAGCCGATTCTTTAATCTGTGTTTTGAACCATCTGCATACTTTAATTCACCGCATAGAAATGCACAAGAGAGAGGAGGAGGTGAGGATTTTTCAGCGTAGATTGTGTCCCTGTCGTCAGAAATCCGGTGCTAGTAATTTCTTCTTTCTGTTTCACTCTCTTGACCTTGCTTTCTTTTTAAATTTGGGTTTTTTTTCTCTTTATGTTGCCAGTCACTTTCTGTATTTTTGGTCTGTTCATTTTTCTGTGGTCTGGAAATTTTTTTTCTTGATAAACTTTTAAGATGGATATCCTTAATTGTAATCTGGTGACTAAATAGTGAGGATCTAATCTCTGGAACGGGTGTCTGCTGTCCTTTAAGCAGTGTTGTTCATTGATGAGGCATTTTCGTTTACTTATGTTTCCTTGGAATTATCTCACAAGGATTCTTTTCAGTCGACTGTCAAATAAAAAAAAATCTGAGCGAAACGATCAGAGTGGGCAGTTTTATCCGACTGAAACATGGATTAGTTTTATCCGACTGAAGGACTACAGCACGGAAATGTTATGAAGAAGTGTACCTGCAAATCGTATGTACATTTTAGTTTTCCCTTAGCCGGGGTTTCTTATTGCTTTGTTGTTTGTGTTTTGCTTGTATGTTTGCTTGCGTTTTGTTTGTTTGTTTTTTGGTACGTGTCGACAGCCCTTGAAATGCTTATTGTGGTCTGCTCGAGCTATACTGAAACAGACAGTGTCTGTGGCAATCTCCAAAACTGCCATTTCAGGTTTGTTTCTTGACAATGCTTTCAGCTTCGAGCAATTCATTTCTCCTCAAAGCACTAACATTGTTCGCTTGGTGATGGTGGTGGCGGTATGCTAAGACTTTGTTGTTTTCACCATATATCCCGACGAGCACGGTCTGACAAGACCTTCCGTCATTTGTATCCAGCCATCCAAAGTCCGATGATGTCAGGAGCTGATGTTTAACGTTGGTAAAAGACCCTTTCCTCTTAAACTGAAATTTATGAAACACTGGTGCGCGCGCGTGAACACGCACGCACGCATGCACACGGTTTCTTGACCGTCTCCTCCGTTCTACGTTACACGTGCTATGTTCACGTCGTGCGTGACATTTTTGCTTAAAGGTGAACTTTTATGTAACCCCCCTGTACCATAGGTCAACAGACAGGCTGCCATCTAAGTGCCCCCTGATTTACCGTTTCCTGGCAATGGGTAGTCAACACTGCAGGTTTATCTTCTTCAGTGATCAAATATCTGCGCCTGGTTGAGTTAGCTTTTGTTTTTTGAGTTTTCCAGGCTTTATGCTGTTCACCCTTTCTGAGTGCAACCAAGGCGCAGCTCAGTGTTATTTCGTTGCTGGTACATGAAACACCTCGCTTGTGATGCCGCTCTTAGTATTCAACAGTTTATTCATTGCTGCGATTTCTTTGTGTGATACTGCTGGTAGTGGACAACAGTATTTCGTTGCTGAGATTTCTGCGCATCCGTTAGACTAGTATTAAAGCTGATTCAGTATAGACCGAGTGCAGAGAAGTGACACCAGAGCCAGGTTCGGTGTGAGTTAATAATTATTCAGGTTGAGCGTCGACACTCGCAAAGGTGATAGGGCAGACGAGGAAAACCGCAACAGGAAGGCCGTTCAGAGGGGTGGGGAATGGTGGGGAAGAGAGGGGAATGGAGGAGTATAGGGTTTATGCAACACTACACCGATACCATCAGAAGTTCAAAACATGAAGCCCCAAGCATATGTGAATTCGTCTTACGACGGCCTGGGTGCTTTACCCTGAGCATACTATTTAATGGGGGCTGGTATAGATATTGATGGGAAAAAAGGGTGGGGTGGGCTTCCTGAAACAACTATGCTAAATCACGCTGATAACAGAAATTACGGCTTTTTTTTTTATCAATTCTATTGATCCATGCCAGTTTCGAGTCTGGGTTTCAATATTAACTGGTATCTTTTTTGTTTTAATAAATGCGTACGGCTCTGATCCACTCAAATTGTGTCCAGTTAGACATAGCGCTTAGAAGTCTATGTAAACAGCCCACGTGTGCCCCTGTTCCCACTCTCTCAGGACTTTGTGATGCTCGTCATGACGCTCTCTTTGTCACTTACTTTCCTGGGCTTCTCACTTGCATTCTTTCACACCAGGGTATTGTAGTTTTTAGTTTTTTTTCCCCCAGTCCCTACTTTTCAAGTTCACTCCTGGATGTTCTTTTGAGACCTTTCACGTTATCGCACAAACAAGTCGTTCACATGCTGTGAGGATCGGACACACCACCACTAGTTTTCATATCCGTCTGCAGGCATTTTTTCACTGTTCCACTGCGGTTGCCTTTTTGAGTATTTCATGGGATCTGAACCTGCCCCTCAGTTTCTCCACCCTCCTTTCATTCTTTAGCTCTTCTATTACCGCTCATACCCCCAGTGATACGTTAGTTATGTTTCCATATTCTCCATTCTCTTACGGCATATTTGGTCTTTTCCCACGACTCCTCCAACCTTTGAAGTCCTGCAGTCTCCCCCCCCCCCCCTCCCTCCCTCCCCTCCCCTCCTCTCTCATTCTTTTCTGGCACAAACCGTTCCTTTTATGCATTGCTGACCTGTTCTGCATTACAAAGAACTTGTAACACAGTCATTTCCGTTGTTACCCCTTTACTTCTCTGTCGGTGGCATTGATCAATAGGATGGACAATGTAATATTCAACTCCATCCAGTTCTCCCCCTTCCTATCCCGCCCGTCATTTATCATTCTTGTGGTCTTCTCCTATCCATCATTCATGCTGTGAAACTCTTCATCCTCCCGTCCTTTCATTCTGTGTCTCTTCCTGTGCTGCGTGTGCCCATTACCCATTACTATCTGCAACTATACCGGTTTTTTTTGTTCAGCATTCATTTTCACGCTGTCTCTTTCCTTCGCTTTTCTCATCCGTCTTCCGTTCGTCAGCATGGCACTACCCTTCCATCTATTATTCATCTTTCCTCTGTTCTTCTCTTCCTCGCCAGTGCAGCAGTTATCACTCTCACAGTCTGCTCCCGTCCAGCATTCACCATTAGCGCGATCCCCCCCCCCCCCCTTCTCTTCCCCCCCCCCCCCCCCCCCCCCCCCCCCCCCCCCCCGTAGTCCGACGTTCATCATTCTTGCCTTTTCCCACAGTCCAACATCCTCATTTTCACGCTTGCCCAATTTCAACATTTTTTTGTTCTCACCTTTTCCCCCAGTTCAACCTTTATTGTTCTCACCTTTTCCCCAGTTCAACCTTTATTGTTCTCACCTTTCCCCCCAGTTCAACCTTTATTGTTCTCACCTTTTCCCCAGTTCAACCTTTATTGTTCTCACCTTTTCCCCCAGTTCAACCTTTATTGTTCTCACATTTTCCCCCAGTTCAACCTTTTTTTTTTTTTTTTTTTTTTTTTATGCTGATCGATGCGAATGAGGATGATTAAGATGATGCTACGGATTTCCATTTTGGTCTGAGACTACATGACAGGGCTGTACTCTACGCTTCCTTTCATAATATATCCCCGCGTTCAACCAGGCCCGAGAGATACAGACACCTGCAGTGTTGGTCAGGAAATTTGAGCAACACTCTCAGAAACGCATCCATTAAGTGGATGAAACTCGACTGTGTGGTTCCCAGTTTATTCCTCAACTGAGTCCCCCAGCAAACTCAACTCTGGGTAGGAGCCGGTCGGGGCAGAAAAACCCACATGACTTCTGATGGGATTCGAACCCACGACTCCCAGCCGGGAGTCCGCGACGCTAACCACTTTTTCGCCACGGCGGCCCCCCATTAGTTCAACCTTTATTGTTCTCACCTTTTCCCCAGTTCAACCTTTATTGTTCTCACCTTTTCCCCAGTTCAACCTTTATTGTTTTTCACCTGTTCCCCCCTTTTCCACCAGTTCAACCTTATTGTTCTCACCTTTCCCCCAGTTCAACCTTTATTGTTCTCACCTTTTCCCCCAGTTCAAGCATTATTGTTCTCACCTTTCCCCCAGTTCAGTATCGTCATTTTCACGTTTCCCCCCCAGATCAACCTTATTGTTCTCACCTTTTCCCCTAGTTCAAACATCCTGATTTTCACGTTTCCCCCCAATTCAACACTAATGTTCTCACCTTTCCCCCAGCTCACATTGATTGTTCTCACCTTTTCCCACATTGGTCATTCTCGCGTTTTCCCCGAGTCCAATATTCATCATTTCCACATACCCCCCACCCCCACCCCCCCGTTTCTCTTCCTGCATATGCACACACCTCCCGTCCCCACCCCCCGGACCGGACCCACCTCACCCCCCATCCCTGTTCTCATGTTTTCCACTATTCAAACATTGCCATTCTCACATTCCCCCCACTCCAACATTCATCATTTTCAAGTTTTCACCTGTCCTATATTCAGTATTCTCACGTTCTGCCCAACTCCAAAAATCAGTATTTTCACATTTTACACCAGTGCAACATTCGTCATTTTCACATTTTCCACCACTCCAAAATGCTTCGTTTTCACGTCTCCTCCATCCCAAAATCATCATTTTCACGCATGCTTCGGTCCACAATCCATCATTTCTGTCCTTTTCCCCCATCCAACATTTTATTATTTTCACCTTTTCTCCAATCAAATATTCATTATTTTCACGGTTCCCGGGGTCAAACATTTAATATTCTCACGTTTTCTCCCGTCCAACATTCATCATTCTCAATTTTCCCCCCTTTTCTAAATGCTTTCTTCTCACGTCTTTCATGTCCAACATTCATCATTCACAACTGTTCCCAAGTCCACCATTCATCATTTTCGCGTTTCCTTCCTTCCTTCTAGCATTCATCATTTTCGCCTTTCCCTCCCTCTAGCATTCATTATTTTTGCGTCATTCTCTTCATGTTCGCCTTTCACCATTCCCATTTTCTGTTCTCTGTTTTCGTTTCTCATTCGTCATTCTTGTTCATCTTTTCTGATCGCGTCCAGCTTTCGTTTTTCTCTCGTCTCCTTCTCATTCAATTTATCATTGGATACTCTGACGATGTCCGATTTTCGTGTACTCCATGATTCCCACGTTCTTTCCACTATCTCCCTTCTCTCAGTTAGTTTCCCATTCATCATTCTTGCCTTCTTTTCTCTGTTTGCAAACACTCGTCATCCCTCTGTTTCCTTTGTTTGATTCTGGCCGTCACTGCACAATTCCAACAAAGTCCAGTGTTCGTTAATCCATCAGTTTCACACTCTTTTTTCCCTTCTTTTCTTTATCGTTATCTTATTTTCCCACCCACAATTTTGTCCGTTACTTTTCATACATCTGTGTATCGTTCTCACATTCTTCTTTTCACCTCCTGTTCATAGAAATCACTTTCTCTTGTCTTCCCACCCTTCATCATGATTCTGATGCTTTAATCATATCGATCATTAGTCATCTCATGCCCTCCTTTCGTCCATCCTTGAGAATCATTTTCGTGTTTGGTTTGCCAGTTTTGGTACAATCGGGTCCCTATGCACCATCGTGATTTCCTTGCCTTCTCATTCGAACTGCCCTACGCCTCTCTCACCTTATTTTCCGATCACTCTTTCATCATTTTCACGTTCTTCTCCCATCTCTCTTTCATCATTATCGCGTTCTTCTGTTTCTCTTGTCTTTCATAATTCTTTTTACCCTCTTTCTTCCCCGGTTGTCTGTCTTTACTCATTCTCACGCTCTTTTCTCAATCCGTTTATTCTTGTCATGTTCTAGTCCCGTCAATCACTCGCCGTCGCAACCTTCACAGGTTCTTGTTCTCATTGTGTCTGTTATTCATTTTCCTTCCTTCTTTCCTTCCTTCGTCATAATTGCGTTCTCTCCTGTTCTTGTTGTTCATAAATCATTCCTTCCGTTAACGGCTTCTCATTCTTCTGATTCCGTCTGTCATTCGTTACTTCTAGTACATAGTCCTATCCATCAGGGGAAAAAAAACCGCGTTCTTTCCCTGTCCATTATTCATTATTTTCATGTTCCTCTCCGTTCATCTCGTCCATTTTGTGTATTTCGCCCCTCACCTTGTCCATCATTCATGATACTCGTTACCACTTCATCTATTTCTTCATTATCGAATTTTTTCTGACAATATCATGCATTTATTAAGTCCGTCATCCTAACGATTTTTTCCCATTATTCATTCATCGTTTTCCCTTATTTTTTTTTTTTTTTTTTTTAATCTTTCTCACATTATCTTCACATCCTGTTCATCTGTCGTCATGGTCACGCTATAATCCCGTCAGTTGTTTTAATGTCTTTATATTCTCCTCCAGTCAGTCAGTCAGTCAGTCATTATTTTCACGTTCCTCTGACCATCAGTCATTCTCACTTTCACGTTCTTCTTCCGTCAAGTTCTTCTCAGTCGGTCGTTCGTTCTCTTCGGGTTCTTTGCAGTCGGTCACTTCTCATTTTCAGGTTCTTCTGCAGTTAGTCGCTAATCATTTCAACACTTCTTATCCAGTCATTCGTTTACCCTTTTCACGTTCTCCTCCAGGCAGTCACTTATCATTTCAACAACACTCTTATCCAGTCATTCGTTTATCCTTTTCACGTTCTTCTCCAGGCAGTCACTTATCATTTCAACAACACCCTTATCCAGTCATTCGTTTATCCTTTTCACGTTCTTCTCCAGCAGTCGGTCATCGCTCCTCATTCCTGTCCTGCAAGTCATTCATCAGGTTCACGTTCTTCTGTGATCAGTCTTCATTTTCACGCTCATCTCTCGGCAGTTATTCATCATTTTCACGTTAAATCATAGCAACAGAATTATTGCTGAAACCAAAATTGTGTTTTTGTTTTCTTTTTTCGTCAATCTGAAATGTCGCAGTCCAAAAATGTGCAAAACGTGTGTGAAAGGAATGATTTATAAACTCCCATTGTATCCCGTCAAATTGGGGACCGTCATTGTCATGAGATCTTTTGACAAAGCACGGGCATTCGTAAGGCATTCTCAGAAATCAATTTATTGTCGAGCCTCATTTCTGTTATCAAAAGTTGAAGACAGAAAAGTGAGACTATATCTGTTCATCAAAGACCAAATTCATAAATGACAAACGAGGAATTTGAACCACAGTTGACGTCTTTTTTCGCGTGTTTTTTGGTATTATATGTGTTGTTGAAACAATGCCAGAGGATCGTTTTAAAAAGCCTCTGGAAAAATATAGTCCTAGAACATCGGGAGGATTAAAAAATTCAGAATGATGCAGATAAGATAATAAGCTCGACGAAATAGGTTAGCAATATTTCTTTCTTTCTTTTTCTTTTTTTTTTACTCATGAAGTCCAATCAGTTCAAAATCATGCTGCAAGACTCAAGCAAAGTGCCAGCGGTGATGTACCAGTGGGCTGCTTAACGCACTGTACAGGCTTCCAGTGAGCACAAGCATGTGTGTGTGTGTGTGTGTGTGTGTGTGTGTGTGTGTGTGTGTGTGTGTGTGAAACGTGTGTGTTTTGCGAGCGCGCGCATGGTTGTATACGTATATCTTAGTGTGAGTGCACGAAAACAGTTGTATTTGTTCATGTGCGTGTGCGACTGCGCGCTTTCGCTTGCGCGCGCGCGCGCGCGCGTGTATGTCTGTGTGTACGCGCGCACGCATGCTTGCTTGCTTGTGTGTGTTTGTGAGCCTGTGCGTGTGTGCGTGCGTCCGCGCGCGTTGTATGGTGTGTGTGTGTGTGTGTGTGTGTGTACGCATGCTTGCTTGCTTGTGTATGTTGTGTGTGCCCGTGCGTGCGTGCTCATATGTGTGTGTGTGTGTATGTGTGTGTGTGTGTGTGTGTGTGTGTGTTCGGAAGGGGGGGGGGGGGGGGGGGGCGGGGGGGCGGCGCGCATGAGTCGGCATTGTCGCGCAACCCGTGTAAATTGATGTGTCTGTGGAGGAGTGACAGGACAAGAAAAGATGGCGGGGAGTGCATGTGTAAGTTTTCATATGAAATATGGTTCTGTTGTTTTTGACGAACTGTATTGCTTTTGAATAATTACCAGACGTGGCTTAAGCACACTTTTGCACTATGCCTGGAGTACAGCTTAACTTGGTGTTCTGTCTGTCTGTCTGTCTCTCTCTCTCTCTCTCTCTCTCTCTCTCTCTCTCTCTCTCTCTCTCTCTCTCTCTCTCTCTCTCTCTCTGTACCTTTTTCTCTTGTGTTTACAATATTTTGTTTACAGTACTTCTTCATTGATGCTTTAATGTTTTAAGAGATTACTATTAAGTCATACTGCTTGGTTTCACTACTTTCTATTGTGTTAGACAAATACTTTGCATTGTCGTTTTTATCATTAAAAGCATACAATAACAGATAACTGGCAAAACTGCTCTCAATTTGAAAATCGGTAAAATAAGCGAAGTTTTGTATCCGCAGGTTTTTTTTTTTTTTTTTTTTTTTTTTTTTTTTTTTTTTTTTTTTTTTAAAGCTGGAGGATCTTTACGTGCAAGACTCGAAAAATCGAGTCATCTTTTCGGAATCCCCATGCCCTTAAATATGTCATTATTGCTTCTCTGTTGTCGTGTGTGCTACTGCTCTTTATGACCTACCTTAGGTACCGTCAAAAGACATGCGTATGGTGTGATATTCAGACGATATTTTGATCTAGACTAATGCAAATCTAAGAAAACGAGGGTAAAAAATCATACACAAAAATATCATCAAATGGACATAGATACATTAGACATGTACATGAACTTGGGCTTGCACATTCGGGAGAGAAAACTCAAGTACCGATTTTCTAAGGGGGGAAATCCGACATTATTGCTACAACATCTAGTTCGATGACAACACTTTACAACATTCACAAGACGAAGATTTTGGATACTTACTTGAGTAGTAATTGCATTGGCAATTTCATACTAAGATTTCCATAGTAACGTCAAGCAAAGGGTCATGTTTTCCTTTTTTCTGCAGCGATTGATGCTTAACCATAGAGGATCAAGATGCAAACAACAGCAAACCTCCATTGCACTAGATTCGTCGTCCGATCAATACTGATTTATCAATAAGAAGTTTATTTTTCAACCCTGTACAGCTTGTTGAATAAGATACAATCTACAGAGAGTAGAGCTGTTGAATTAGCTCTTGGCAGTCCGGTACATACAAATATATTGAAGAAGTCATACCATGAAGATGGCCTACTGTCTCTTTCAGAAAAGGTCAATTGTCAAAAGGTAATCGGTTTTCATTCGAAGTCTTTTTGTCTTGAATTCAGAAACAAATGTTCTTAGGCCATGGCAACGAGTATCTGAAAAGAGCTAAACACACGCTTTCTCTCCCCCCCCCCCCCCCCCCCCCCCCCCCTCCCCCCCCCCCCCCCCCCCCTTTTTTTTTTCAGTCAGCTAGAAATTATCCAAAAAACGCAATTTTGTTCTTATCTGTCTGTCATCGGATCCAACAGTGCCTGTCATGCCTCACTAAGCGACAGGCCTTGACGACCGATGAAAACATTGATATCTCATCATCTGAGAAAGACGACGAAGTACACATTTTATTTGCTGAGAGTCAAGAACATATTAAAACCGTGTATCCAGATTATTTCAAAAGATGTTAACAAATAGCTCAATCCTAGAATCACGCACACGTTCTGGATTAAAAAAAAAAAATTAGAAATACATGAACAATTTTGGTTTGGTGTCACTAATACCCAACTTCTTTTTTTCTAGGTCCGTGTGAAGTCACTGGGGCATCGCACTGAACAACTTCTCTCAAGATTCCTCCAGTTCTGCCGGTTGAGCTCCGAGGTCTTAGGCTCTGTAGACTGTTTCACTGCCTCTTCTGCAATGTTGTCAGTCCATTGTTTTTTGTCTTGTCCATGGTCTCGCTCCTTCAATACTTTGTAGCGGAACCGTTGGAGCGTCATGACAGTGCCAACTTATTTTCTTTGTTTTGCTGGTGTCAGCCAATCTTTGCATGGCCATGTGTGCTGTTCGATGATCTGGCGCTCTCGAGTGAGTTTGTTTGTGTGCGTACGCAGGCTGACACTCCTGCGGACAATCAATTACGTATGTGCAATACGTTATGCGTGCGTTCACACACAGAACCTCGGTTTATAGTCTCATTTGAAGGACTGTATGGGAAATGGAGTCAGAACCAATGTTAATTGCGAGGGAAAAATCCCCCTGTACCGAAACGGCCCGACGGAGATTCGAACCCGCAACCCCAAGATTACGAGTCCGGCGCTCTACCATTGTGCTATTCCGGCCCCCGGCGCACTCGAGTGTTCAATGGTAATATGATCAGTATATCTGAAGCGTAGTATCTTTCAGTGATATGTCATTTGTAAGACTGGGTTCTTTCTTCCAGGTCCATGTCGCATCTGCACATAGGAAAATGAAATACACCCGTACGAGCAGGAGCTAAATTCATATTTTCTCTGAGATGCCATAGTCTTTCCGTAAAGGGTTCAGTCTGCACAGAACTGATGTCTTTCCTGTTCTTGAGAGGATATCTGATTTAACCCCCTCTTCGTTTCAATTATATTCCAGATATATGAACTGTGCAACAGTTCCTTGCAGAAATAAATCCAGATATATGAACTCTTAACCGTTCCCAGCTTCTATCCATGGTTATATCAGTACTGGAGGTGGTATTGTGGCTGGCCATTAGCTTGGTCTTTTCGGTGTTGATATCCATTATATGTCTCGTAGATGTTTCGTCCAGTGTTTTAACAAGCTTAGTGAGTTCTTGTTTCAGTGCCCGCCAGGCCATCGAAATTATCAGCAAAGTGAAGGTTCGTGATAGACATTCTTCCAGAGTTGATAGTGTTGACTTGCTCTTCAAGTGGATCATTCATGATGCGTTCCTGGACAATGTTGAAAATTACTGGAGAATACAGGGGCCCTGGCGAGTCTTGACTGATATGTGGGACCATTTTCAAGTCGCGTCTTATGTGAGTACTGGTCACTTTGGCGTATACTTGCTGGATGTAGTTGAATAACTTTGTCCCGGGATCAGATTTCTTCATAACGGCCCATAGCATCGCTGGACAGACTCTGTCCAACGCCTCTTTGATGAGGATACTCCACCCTTTCAGATACAGCGGTGTCTATCTGCAACTGTAATATGTTTCAGAATGGTTTTGAACATCACGTTGCTTACATGCTGATTTCGCTGATCTTGCGGTTGTTCTGGCAGTGTGGAGGACTTCCTGTCTTTTGAAGCGTGACGATTAGTGGTCGAGTCTCTTTGGCGTTAGCTACTCCCTAGTGTGCCAGATTTTGTTGCAGATGGCTGTTAATTTATCCGTCATTGCCTTTCCACCACATTCAAGGGTTCTGCATGGATGTTGCCAATGCTTGCAGCCTTGCCATGTTTCAGCGACTTCACTGCTACCACGACCTCTTCGACAGAGTGTGTTGGAAAGTCATCTCCATTTGATGAATCCTGAATTGTTAGCCCACTGAAATCTCTTTTGCTCTGTCTGTTGTTCAGCTCAAAGCGAAGTTCCTCCATCTCCTGGTAATGTTTTATTTCTGTATGAGCCAGTGAATGTCTTTGTCCTGAGTGGTGCTGACTTCAATTTGCATTGGTCAGTTTTTCACATATTTAGAGGCCTTCTTGTTTTATTATCCAGGTATTTGTCAAAGTTGTCACACTCTTATTTTCATCCCGTGTAATATTCAACATTAGCATGCTCTTCTCTCACATTGCGTCCACCATTCATTTTCATCACATTTCCACTCCTCACTCCTCGTCATTCATCACACTTGCGTTCTCCTTTTCTATCTCGTCTGCCATCACAATCACCACGTTCTCCTGTTCTCATTTTGTCCGTCATTTGTCATGCTTAAAGTTTTGCTGGTAATCCTTCATCATTCTCGAGTTCGCTCAATCAGTCATCGGTCTTGCCATCTTTTTGTGTGTGTGTGTGTGTGTTTCCGGCCATCATTCATTTATCGTTCTGGCGTTCTGTTCTTCCCCTTCGGTCTGTAATCGATTCTTCTTCAGTCGTTGTCGTCGTCTCCTCTCGACCGTCATTGCTCATTACCACGTTTTCCATTTTTTTCCCAGTCTACCGTTCATCGGTTTTATGTTTTTGCACATCCGTTCCTTTCTGTCATTCATCCTTCCCACGTTGTTCTGCTCATGCCATCTCGTCTATCATTCATCATTCTCGAGGCGAATTTCCCTCAGTCTCGTTCCTCCTCCTCCCCCCCTTCTCCTTCTCGCCCCCCCCCCCCCCTCTCTCTCTCTCTCTCTCTCTCTCTCTCTCTCTCTCACACACACACACACACACACACACACACACACACACACACACACAGAAAGAGAGAGAGAATGACAAATGTTTTATTGTTCATTCAGCAATTAAGCCCTTTACATAAGGGGACATATTTGAAAATAACTTTTTAAACTTTGTGGGCTTAACTTCAAGCGATGGGTTTTTTTTTTTTCTTATGAAAAACAGGCTGATTGTAAAATGTCCGTCAAGTGAAAAAACAAACCGAAAATGAAGTTCACTTCTTATTCTGCTGCAAACACCTAATCGCAGTATTATAAAGTTATCCCTGTACCGTTTATTTGTAATCAAAGGAAGTATTTTTTGGCTGGAAAATGTTCTTAAAACAATAATACCATTTATATTTGTCATTGTTTTCTCATGCTCAATGACAGATCTGTATATCACACGAAATACGTCCGTCATTCAGAGAGAGAGAGAGAGAGAGAGAGAGCAATAAAGTATGATGGAAAATTGTTTTCAACAAGTACTTAAAAATAATTGTTATTCTGATTTAACGTATGATGTTACTTTTCTTATTCATCTGATTCTCTTTAGTTTATATTTTCTATTACTTAATGCCTTTTCTATAGTATTTCTGTATTTTTTTTTTCTTGTAATCAGTTACGACTGATTAGCCATTTCAGTCAACTAACTACATGGATACACATATATGTACTCGCATACATGTATATATATATATATATGGCTACGCTCATGCGCGAGGCTATACACACGCGCGCGCGCGCGCACGCACGCATGCACGCACGCACACGTATGCATGTTGGAATTGTTATCTAAACCACACTTTGAACCGTTTGAGGTGTAAACATTGATTTTCGAAGATAAACTGTCGATTTACCTGTGTGTGTGTGTGTGTGTGCGTGAGTGTGCGTGTGCGTGTGTGTGTAATATTACTGTAGAGACAAAAATGTCAGATAAGCATTTACACTCAAAAATAGATCAAATATGATTTCAAAGTATTAGACCTATACTTGCGCGCGCGCGCGCGCGCGCACACACACACACACACACACACACACACACACACACACACACACACACACACACACACACACACACACACACACACACACACACACACAGGCGCGCGCGCGCGATATACACAAACAGGCGCGCGCGCGGATATACATATGCGTGCACTCCGCACGCGCGCGCGCGCGCTCACACACGCACGCACGGACTCAGGCACGCACACACATGCATGCACACACACACTCGTACACACACACACACACACACACACACGCACACACACACACACACGCAAGAGCGCGCGTGCTGGCACGGAGGCATGCACACATTAACGCACGCACCACACACACACACGGACGCGCGCGTGCGCGCACGCACGCACGCTTAGAATTCGTTCCTTAATGTAATTTATTTTATCTAGTTGGTAGCAAGTTGGTAAGTAATTGATTTCTGTTTTGATTACCGTATTTGTTTCTCAATTGATTGATTATTTATCCATTTCATTTCATTTATTCATTCATCTCTAAGCAATATTTTGCGGTGTGCATGCACTATGATGTGGTAATCACTGTATTTTTATCAATGGAAAGGTTCAGGTTTCTGCTTTGCACAGTTTAAATCTTTTACGTCAAATTTGATGGCACATAGAGTTGCAACAACAGGTTTGTTTTTCTTTTACCCCAACTCCCCGCCAATTCCGCGGTATGTTTTTAGACGAGTTTGTTTTCAGTTGTTTTTGCTTTTCATATTTTGGTACACTATTTGTAACTTTTAATTTTCGTTTTTTTTTTTCTTCCTTCTTTCGTGCATTCGTTTGTTCGTTCGTTCGTTCATTTTTTTTTTTTTTTTTTGTATTTTGTTTTCGTGCGTTTGTTCAGTGGGTCGGTCGCTGGTTCCGTCATTTGTTCGTTCAGTCGGACAGTTGATCCTTCAGTCGTTCGTTCGTTTATTTGTTCGGTCCGTCACTCATTCAGTCGGTCGCTCAGACATCCATTCGTTCAGTCGGTCGTTCAGTCATTCGTTTGTGCATTTGTTCGGTCGATCGTTCATTCAGTCATTCATTCGCTCTGTCGGTCAGTCGGTCGCTTGGTCATGCATTCGTTCAGTCGGTCTTGCGTCAGTCATTCATTTATTCGGTCAGTCGGTCAGGTAGTCGTTCAGTCATTCATTTATTCGGTCGGCCGCTCATTCATTCATTCGTTCAGTCCGCCAGTCGGTTGCTTAGTCATGCATTCGTTCAGTATGTCAGTCAGTCGTCATTCAGTCATTCGTTCGTTTTCAAGCATCAATCGGTCGCCCAGACATTCATTTATTCAGTTGGCCGTTCAGTCATTCGTTCATTCGGTCGCGCAGTCATTCATTCGATCAGTCAAACGTTCAGTTATTCATTCGTTCAGTCGGACAGTCTATCGTTCAGTTATTAATTCGGTTGTTCGGTCACTCATTCGGTCAGTCGGTCGTCAAGCCATTCATTCTTTTAATCGGTCAGTCGTTTATTCTTTTGTTCAGTCGGTCAGTCTGTCGTTCAGTCATTCATTCGTTCAGTTGGTCAGTTTATCCTCCTTTAGTTCAGTCGATCGTTCAGTCATTTATTCGTGAAGTCGGTCCGTCGCTTGTTCAGTCATTCATTCGGTCGGTCGATCGTTCAGACATTCATTCGTTCAATCGGTCGTAAAGTCATACACTTGCTCAATCGGTCATTCAGTCGGATATTCTTTCAGTTGGTCAGTGATTTATTCCGTCAGTCGATTGTATAGTCGTTCACTCGTTAAGACGGGAAGGGGGGGGGGGGGGGGGGGGGGAGTAAATGCAGGGTCTGACGTGTGGGGGGATACGTGGGACGCAGATGCAGGGTATGCCATGGGCACAGGGTCGCGGATGCGGCGTACAACATGATTGCGGATATAACGGACGGGAATACAGCGTATGACGTGGATATCTCACTGGGGCAGAGGACGTGCTGATAATGGTTATGACGTGGAGGGCATCTTGGAGCAGAGGGGGCGCGGATGAAGGGCGTTATTGGGTGGACTCTTCGGCGCAGAGGGGGCGTGGATGAATGGCGTTATTGGGTGGACTCTTCGGCGCAGAGGGGGCGTGGATGAATGGCGTTATTGGGTGGACTCTTCGGCGCAGAGGGGGCGTGGATGAATGGCGTTATTGGGTGGACTCTTCGGCGCAGAGGGGGCGCGGATGAAGGGCGTTATTGGGTGGACTCTTCGGCGCAGAGAGGGCATGGATGACGGTCGTGACATTGGTGTCTTATTGGGGCAAAGGGAGTGCGGAAGAAGGTCGAGGTAGGATGGGTGTATTGGGCCAGTGGGAAGCGGATGCAAGCAGTCGTATGGGTGGGTGTATTGGGGGTAGAGGGGGCACAGATGCAGGGCGTGACATAGGTGGGCGTGGAGGGGGTGGGCGTGGATGCAAGGCGTCGCATGACTGGCCTAACTGGAGGGTGGGAGGGGGGTGATGAATGCAGCGCTCGAAATTGATGGGAGGGGGGAGGGTGTGGGCACATGGGTGGGCATGATGGGTTGGAGGGGAGCGAGTATGCGGGGCGAGACTTGGGGGGGGGGGGCGGTGAATAGCAAGGATGCATAATGTGACATGGGTGGGCAAACGGAGGGGGAGCAGAGGCACGTAGTTAGTGCGCGACATACATGGGCATACGTGGGAGAGGTGTGGAAAGGAACGAACACGGGGTATTACATGTGAGGGGACGTGGATGTAGGGTATGCCATGGCTGCAGCGTCGTAAATGCAGGGTGTGACATGGATGGGGGTAAGGGGGTTGCTGATGCCGTACATGACCATGGTGGTTATGGAGGACGCGGATACAGCATACTACATCGATGATGGTACGGCGGTTGCCGGCGCAAGGCGTGGCATGGGTGGGAGTACAGGGGTAGATGAGGTGCCAATACAGCCCATGGATACAGGGGTTAAGAGATGGGGGCGCGGATGCAGGATGTGACATTGGTGGGAACACAGGGAATGCAGGTTGGGGGTTTACAGGGGTGGGGGTAGGGGGCATAAATTTCAGATTATGGTAATAGTTTGGGATATAGGGAGGGGGGGGGGGGGTGCATGTGCGTCGATTTCAGGGAGTGACATGGGTGGGACTAAAGAGAAAGGGGGGGGGGGTCAGCATCTTACATGGCTGGGGTGGTGAAAGGGTGAGAGAGGCTGATATCAGGGTGTGACATGCTTGCAGAGGGGGGGGGGGGGGGGGGGGGGGGCGGATTTTAGAGCATAGCATTGAAGGAGGTAGGATAGAGAGGATGCAAGGCATGGCATGGGTAGCGGAACAGGAAGTGAGGATTTCAGAGCCTGACGTGTGGGGGACGTTGATACAGTGTGTGACTCGGATAGGTGGACTTAGGAAATGGGGGAGCAGATGAAGAGTGTGACATGGGTGGGTTACTGGGTCGATGGAGGCCAGGTCATGATATAGGTTGGGGTACATGGAAGGGGGACTGGGCGTCAATTTTAGGGTGGGGCTATAGTGGGGGAAGGGGGGGGGGGGGGCGTGGATGGGTTCGTTGGGAGCGAGAGTGGATGAATGGCGTGACGTGGGTGGGCGCGTTGGGCTGAGAGCTTGGCGTGGATTGGTATGTTGGGGGCAGAGGTGACGGATGAAGGGTGTGATGTAGTGGGCGCATTTAGCAGGAGGTGTGTGTGTGTGTGGGGGGGTGATGAAGGACGTGACATTGGTGGGTGTTTTAAGCAGAAGGAGCGTGACATAGTGGGTGTATTGGAGTAGAGGGGGGTCAGATGAAGCCTGCAATATGGTGGCCGTATTGGAGAAGAGTGGGTGCCGATGAAAGACGTGACACGGTACATTCATTGAGCAGAGGGGCAGCGGAGGGAGTGCATGACGTGGGCGGCGGGCCAACTAGATGGGGGGGGGGGGGGGGGGAGGGGGGGTGGTGGTGGTGGTGGAGTGAATGCAGCACGAGAAATAAATGGGCAGGAGGAGGGGAAGGGCATTGGTGTATATGGGTGGGTGGAATGGATAGGCAAATTGGGGTGGGAGGGTGGGGGGGAGGGTGCATGGATGCAAGTGGGTGGGCGCATGGAGGGGGGGGGGGGGTTGGAGGGGGATGCGCGTATTCGGGACGTGACATGGGTGGATGTCCGGGTGGGGGGCAGGGGGGGGGGGGGAGGGGGTTCGCACAAGCAGTGCATGACGTGGGTGGGCATACGGGAGAGGGTGGTGAAAGGAGAACGGATGAAGTGTGTGACATGGATGAGCGAATGGAGGAGGTAGACAGGCGCAGTCGCAGGGCGTAACGGGGAGGGGGAGGGGGGGGGGAAAACAGGGGTGGAGGGTGCAGACGCATGCGAGGCGTGACGCGAATGGGCCAACCCTGGGGCGCAGATGCTGGTTCGTATGTGTGTGGGCAACCGAACGGACTTTGATCTTAAACAAAATACAGGAAGACGGAAGATCTCTCCTTCCGTTCCTCCATTCCTCTCTCCGGCCCCCTCCCCTCTCTCTGTCTCTGTCTCTCTCTGTCTCTCTCTCTCTCTCTCTCTCTCTCTCTCTGTGCGCATGAAATAAGGTGTATTACGTGTGCGCGCAGGATGCAGTATGACTGGACCTGATCTTGAATCTAAGGAATTTAGTTAAAGTACACTCTAAAGACGCCCCTCCCCTTCCCCAATCCCTTTCGCTAATTTCTTCTCTCTCTCTCTCTCTCTCTCTCTCTCTCTCTCTCTCTCTCTCTCTCATAGAGTCGAGCTGCAATACACAGCTCATCACAAGACAATGCAATGCAGAATGAGACTGAACAACAGCTGCAATACACAGCCCATTAAAATGCAGTGTAGCGCAAAATAACACGGCGCAACAGTTGCAATACACAGCCCATTAAAATGCAGTGCAGCACAAAGCAACACAGCGCAACAACACCTGCAACACAGCTGCAATACACAACCCATCACAAGACAACAAGCACAAAGCGACGCAGTGCAACAACTGCAACACACAGCCTATCACAACACATTGCAGTGAAAAAACAACAAGGTGCAGCAGCCCGCAATACACAGCCCATCATAACACATTGCAGCGAAAAACAACACGGTGCAGCAGCTGCAATACACAGCCCATCACAACACATTGCAGTGAAAACCAACACAGTACAGCCGCTGTAATACACAGCCTATCACAACACATTGCAGCGAAAAAACAACACAGTGCAGCCGCCGCAATACACAGCCTATCACAACACAGTGCAGCGAAAAAAACAACACGGTGCAGCAGCTGCAGTACACAGCCCATCACAACACATTGCAGCACACAACAACACAGCGCAGCAGCTGCAATATACAGCCCATCACAACACATTGCAGCACAAAGCAACACAGTGGGACATCAGACAAGACTGTAAAATAAACACAGCATACAAGCCCAATAACACATTTTTAGTGATGGAATAAACCGGTGGGTCAAAATTTGGGGGACTAGGAAATCTGGGAAAAAGACCCGCTTCTGCTTGAAGTCGGTTCTTTTATTCTCTCTCTCTCTCTCTCTCTCTCTCTCTCTCTCTCTCTCTCATGTCTGACTAAAGACAACAAACTCAAGATGGCACTCGGTAGGATTTATCTTGCAAGGGGAGCTACTCTCACTCACACGAAAAAAAGTCACGAGGCCACCACTATCCCAAACATACACAAGTTTTTCTACCCTTGTGTTTTGGACGAAAGGAAACCGGTGATCCACGAAAACACTTTTACCACAGACACGTTTGCTGGTTTAAAGGTAGACCGTTGCCAAGATTAGAGAGGGGTATTGTGACTATCTTTCAATCACGCACGTGTGTGTATGTGTGTGGGTTTGTGCGTGTGTGTGTGTGTGTGCGCGCGCAAGCGCGCTCTGTCTCTCTCACTCACTCTCTCTGTAATGGAAATACGGTATGAACCCCCTTCGCCCTTGCTTTCTGTTGTGTTTGTTTTACCACCTCTCTCTGTCAAAACAGACACCTTCTTCCTCTCCACCATCACTTGCCATCACCATCTCCACACTCCGATCCCGTCTTTCTTGTCATCCTTCAGCATACGCCTATTGCCCTTTTCACCTCCACGTGTGGTCGGCAAAGCTGACACAACAATGTCTGTCTGTCCGTATCTCTCTCTCTCTCTCTGTCTCTGTCTGTCTGTCTGTCTGTCTCTCTTTTCTCTCTCTCTCTCTCACACACACACACACACACAAGCACGCGAGCACACACACACACGCGCGCGCGCGCGCACACACTGAAATAAAGATTTAAAAAAAAATGTATGAAAACATGTCCAGGGCTTATGTTTCGCATGACTGTGTGCCTGGCTTTCGTTATTAAGTTTTTTGTTTTCATTTGGTTATTGCTTTAAAGGTATGACTTTTCTGATATGTCATTTGTTATCCACTCGGGCGCTTTAATCTACTGTTGATAGTAATTCTTTTATGTTAGCAGCTACACACACACACACACACACACACCACACATACACACACCACACGCACATACACACACACACGCACACACAAGCGCGCGCCTTCACGCACTCGCATGCACGCACGTACATACACAAGCACTCTCTCTCTCTCTCTCTCTCTCTTGGTCCATCATTTTTTTTTTTTTTTTTTTTTTTAGAGACGTAAACTGAAAGTACCACTGCCATTGCTACACACGCGCGCGCTGACGTTCAGTGCAAAGATACCACGAGGAGGAATCCCCGCAAAGAGTTGTCTGTGTTACGTGCTGGGCCCGAGTTCCTCATTAGTCCGACGAAGTGCCCCACGAGCTGAATGGGTACAATAACGGGTGGTGCTCCACGTATGGAAGCACAACTTTTAGCGAACCCCAGAAAAAAGTTCTTGACAGTCTGGTTTCACTCTATCATCCCATCACCACCTCCTATTGAACAGAACAGTTCTAGAGCTGTGTACCTGTAGTTCTTCGTTGTTCTAGCAGCCCATCCTGGGAGGGGGGGGGGGATCTTTCAGTTGTCAAACCTGTATAATGGACGGAATAAAACACATTCGCACAGACCCAAGCATTGGCACTCGGCCGACAAGACTGGAGAAACTTCAAGTACGATCAGAAAAGGTCGCAGCTTATGTGAAACCTTCACAGTTAATGGAGAACGCGTAATGAAATGAAGGCAAGACCCGGAGTCAGAAACATGTCACAAGAACTCCAAGCGAAAAGAATTACCCGGCATTTGCCTCCAGACATGATTTCTGTGGGTTGTGTTTTTTAGTCTGGCATGGTGTAACCGTGTCTGTCTGTCTGTCTGTCTGTCTCTCTCTCTCTCTCTCTCTCTCTCTCTCTCTCTCTCTCTCTCTCTCTCTACCTACCTGCATACATGTCAAATGAACACACGAGATGGCACCT
This sequence comes from Conus betulinus, assembly GCA_016801955.1. NCBI lineage: Eukaryota > Metazoa > Mollusca > Gastropoda > Neogastropoda > Conidae > Conus > Conus betulinus. Next base: position 156,710 of record JADBJO010002943.1, on the reverse strand, counting down.
TGGCACATTGATATTTTACAAGAAATAGCTCTTTTTCCAAGGTAGTTTTTTTTTCTCGCGGGGATTTAATTAGGGGCCTTCTAACACTGGTTCTATTGTCTAAGGAATGTCGATGCTGGCGACAGCTCTGAATTCTAGTTACTTAAAGCAGACAATTGACGGTGACCGCCGATCCTATCTAAAAACTAAACATCACTTTCAGCTTCACCCGACGCTTTGAGAAACTAGCAAAATCTCGCGTAATATTTCATTTGATCAAACTCTGGTGGATGAGGCGTGTAAAACAGCATGTGGCCACGCATGGAATACTACAGAGACAGACTTATAAACAGTAAAGGCGAAATGACATAATGATCTGAACTTTCTGGACATTTCTGGAAGGATGGCATACTCGTACACAAAACGTCAGATGAAATACGCGTCATGTTGAACGAACTGATTTAAGTTTGAGAACAAAACTGCAGATGTTCTCTGGAACAAGCGAAAGACAACACAATGAAGAAACTAATGAACAAAACTGACCTGTGTTCTTACAGTGGAAACAAACGGCTCTGCTGTCAAACTCAGGAACGTGACATCAGTGACCCTATTTAGGGATACAGTTCAAAGGTCACGGCTGTGACACGACATCGCGATCTTGATCAGTGAACAGAAGCATAGTCCTGACAATCTAGTAGTACACCCTCAATGATAAATTAACAGTGCAGCTCACGTGCGTAAAATTCAAAGGGGTAGGGGTGGGGGGGGGGGGGGGGGTGTAATAAGCATAAGAACATTTGTTTTTTTCCTGTTTCCTTTTATATTCTCATCCCCATAGAATTATGGAACTTGCTTAAGGGAAAAAAAAAAACAATAATTTCATGGAATGGGGAGAGAGAAGATGGAAGGAGTGGAGAAAGCCTAATACGTGTAAGCAACAGTAAACACGAACAGTAAAGAGATGACTTGGCGAGCTCCAACTTCTGTGTTGAGCACATATTTCTTCGGCGCCCTAAACTGCTGTCACACCAGTATCCATCTCTTCTCCTCCGCCTCCCATTTCATCCCAACGCCTGTGCCAGATCCTCCCCCTTCCCTCTCTCTCAGCAGGGTGATCTCCCCCCCCCCCCCCCCCCCCCCCCCCCTCAAAGCAGTACTTTGACCTTGCTTGAATACCGCCGCTCTCCCGCCCAATTATAGAATGATTCACACACGCGTTCTCAAGCTGAAAACTCGTCCCATAAATCTATTTCTGTCAGAGCTGCCTCTCATTCTCTCTCTTTCTTTTGAATCAGCCAACAGTGTGCTTACTCACGGAAAACATGCCTCGACACAGAACTGGTTTTGTTTGGAAATGAAGAAAACACGAAAACAAGAAGCGTTGGCCAGAATTATTCTGTTCGCAAAATATATTATCTATAAATGTATTTAAAAAAAAAAAAACGCGCGAGTTAATGTACAAAAAGGTCTTACGACATGTGTAAAGTACTCGCCATCTGGTAAGTTAAAGACAACGCAAATGAAAATTTCAGAATGTTACAGGAGAGATGGCACCAAGACCACAGACATACAGACTGTGACAGTAAAAAAAACAGCGGATTCCATCAGACCAATGTCGTTTATTTCATCATCTTTTTTTTCACGAAGCCAATGATACTTGTGTTTGTTGTGGACTTTTTGTGGTGCACTGTTCGCAAGAATTGGTACTTCAAATCGATTTTGATGTATTCC
>JADBJO010002943.1:137500-147500 GCA_016801955.1 Conus betulinus | reverse complement strand
CAGCGTGATGCTGCTGTTTTTGCCGCCCCACATTTATGACGTCATTCACGGCCCTGCCATCATCGTTACGTGGATGCACGGCCTTAGATTTCCTTGAAAAGTATTAGCGCGGTCTGAACTTCCCTGCCTCTGCATCTACACTCGTCAGCCTCGCGCGCTTCCCCTGACACAAAACTCTTGAAAGTTCCCTCTTTCAGAAGACAGACCCACGGGAACAGAACGTTTTACCTATCGAGCCCCAGTTGTCTGGAATGATCTCCCTTGCAATCTCGGGCACTCTGATCCTTTTCTCTTCGTTCAAGTCTCAGCTTAAAACCTACAATTTCAGAAGAATGTGACCCCTGTCTGTCAATACAGTCTCTTTTGCTGTCTCCGAAACGTGAATGTTCGAATGCGTGCGTGCGCCGCGTGTGTGTGTGTGAATGTTTTTGCGTGCAAGTGCAGGTACGTGCGCGCACGCGTGTAGGTGATGGAGAAATCTTTCCGAGTTTCATGTGAACGACATTTGTCTGCATACTTGTGTTGCACTTGTCTGCATATTTGTATTGTAAGAATGAGTAGAAGAGGAAGAAGAAGAAAATCAAGGAGAGGAAGAATGAAGGACAGGAAGCGGAGTGGAATTCAAGACAAAGATGAGAACGAACGTTGAGGAAGACGAAAGAAGACGACACTGAAGAGAGAGGAGAAGATATTCACTGAAAATAAAAGCAACGGCAGCTCTGCACTTGTGCTGGACACCGTCAATCTCACCTTCATGGCACACATCGGGCCTCTAATCACGTGCACTCCCGCCAAAAGTCAACAGCTCACGGACCAGCCGGTGCTGCCCTTTTCTTCCATTTTTGTGATCAAGCTGTTCCAAGCTCATCATCCTGGGTATTAAGGAAATGACGTCAAGTTTGCTTCATGGGAGAGAGTTTGTTCCCTTCCAAACAGCCGGAAATTAAAACCCATATCACGTAATGTCGCGACACGCTGAGTGTGTGTGTGTGTGTGTGTGTGTGTGTGTGTGTGTGTGTGTGCGCGTGCGTGCGAGTGCGTGCGTGCGTGCGTGCGTGCGTGTGTGTGTGTGTGTGAGTCCATGAAATGCCCAAGCACGGAAGCGGTGGGATATCTTGAAATGAGGTCATGAGAAAGTTGCTCTCGAAGGGCCACCACACAATCTGACACAGAAAAACACTACCTGACGGACAATAGAATGATGACAATGATGGTCCAAATGACAGAATAAAGGAGAACATATACAGAAATAGGTATTCACCGATTGTCAAGAAGCGTACATTTTCAAGAGATAAAATATTTATTTAAAGGAAACCATCTGAAATATAAATCCAACATTTCTCTTAGAAGGGCTGTCATTGTTCAAAACCCAGTCACACGCAATCACACATCGTGAGTATAAGAAGGAGGAGAAGGAGTAAGAGAAGAATGAAGATGAAGAAGAAGAAGGAGAAGAAGAAGGAGAAAACGAAGCGAAAGAAAAAAAAGAAGTGTGAGGAGTAGATAGAGGAAGATGAGGAGAAAAAGAATAAGAAGAAGAGGAGGAGGATGGAGAAGGAGCTCAGAAGAGGAAGAAGAAAACGAAACGAAGAGAAAGAGAAAGAAAAATAAGTGGGAGGAGGAGAAAGAGGAAGAAGAGGAGAAGAATAATAAAGAGGATGGAGGAGAAGAAGGTCAGAAGAAGAAGAAAGAAGAAGGAATGAAAGGAAAGGGAACAGTTTTCTGAACTGAGATGGGAGTCAAATATCACATACGTTCAAATAAATACAACACTTACATAAATAAGCAGCACAGCTGAAATTAATGATGAAGCAAAGTGAAATAATGACACAGTTCCAGATCATCGATCCACTGGATTTCATCGTGCTCTCCTGCACACCAGTCACACACTTTTTCACAGGTTCCATCTTATTTGATACACAGTAATAGTCTCTGGAATAGAAGCTGGAGGGTTTTTTTTGTTCATCAAGCACTAAAATAACAGACACACAGGCAGACAAGCAAGTAAAAGGGCAGACGAACGGACAGACGAACAACTAACTCATTCACATACATAAAACGGGCACACACACACACACACACACACACACACACACACACACACACACACTCACACACACACAGGCGCGCGAGTGCGCGCACGAACGCACACGCGCGTGCGCGCGCACGCATGCACACGCGCGTGCGCGCGCACGCATATTCATACATATTCACATTCAGTCATACATTCAAACAGCAACACGCAATCTTAAGTGTGTGTTCGCATACCTATTCACACCTAGTGACAGGTGCATACATCTATGCACATGCCTCCTTTAACACCAAGACACATACTAAATATCACCATGTTATCAAACAAAATTGTACGGTTGTTTTCATGCTGACGCGACTTTGACGATAATCGCAATCTCTTTTCAAGCAGATTCAACATAGATAAGGACATAAATCATTTTTGAAACAACTTAGTCTGGAACATCCAAATTGAGAGATCTTAGCAACCAGTTAGCAAAAACCGTTCCATTCAAATAGTTTAAAGAATGGCCTTTTGACAAGAAAAACTATACCTCTGACCGTTTTTTTTTTTTTGGAAAGAGAGAGAGAGAGAGAGAGACAGACAGACAGACAGAGAGAGAGAGACAGAGAGAGTTTTGCGTAACTCCACACCGACAATATGAAAACAAAACAATGATTTTAATACATACTGAAATATCTTCTAGAAGATGGCTCAATAAATAGTAGTATGGCTGTATCAGGTCGTGGTCGACATGCTGAGTTTTGGTCCATAGACGTAGACAGTCACAACTCTGCGGTACACAGAAATGTAATCTCAAAGGAACAGCCCCCAAACATTTCAGTCACGCGAAAGTCCTCATCAGCAGACAATAGGTCTCCACGCTCTGGCCAATCAAAACTGTCGAATGTAAACTCTCATGTGACTAGTCGCACACACACACACACACACACACACACAGTGAAACACTGGGATGGAGGGGGAAAAAAGCTGAAAGGGACAGCACGAACTCATAAAAGTCATCGGACTGTGACCAATGAAAAACACCGTTAGTACAACGTCATGAGGTGTTTGGGCCAATCGGGCTTTCCGATCCTGTGAACGTCACTGAGACCGTGACAAATCAGAGACACCGTACATTCAGCACCAGCAGATCTTTGGTGAGCTATGGAGGAATTTCCTATCCACGGACGCCACAGGGACTGTGTGACCAATCACAAACAACGTAACAACATCATCATCCGGCTTCATCCCAATCAGGTGCGGTGGTCCAGCAGGACTGTCATTGTGCCGCGCCGTTCTGACGGCATCATGGTGGTGGTCATGGAAGGGTAGGTGGGGAAATCAGAGAACTTCATGCGGCGAGTTCGCGTGAGGCGACAGGTGAGGATGTTGATGAAGGTGCGGCGGAAAGCCGTGTTGAACATGGTGTAGATGATGGGGTTGGCCAGCGAAGCCACGTAGCCCATCCAGATGAAGACTGACATCATGTCCTTCGTCAGCCCCCCATGCACGTGGAGCACGTGACGGACAGGATGTTGACGATGAAGAAAGGCGTCCACAGCGTGACGAATACCAGGAAGATGATGCCCAGCACCTTGGATGCCTTCCGCTCGTTGCTAGCCGTCTTGTTGGACAGCAGGTGCTTGAACATGGGGCGGCGGCTGGCGCGCAGCGTGTTCCTGAAGCGGGCCTTCAGCAGCAGCCGCTTGTGTTTCCCGCTGTTCTTGAAGCCCCGCTCCTTGGACTCCGTCGCCGGACTCTCGTCGTTGGTGTAGAGGCGTCCGAGTCGTCCTGCGTGTTGTCGGCCTCGCTGGACACCACCACGCTGCGCAGCACGCTGTTCTCCGTCAGGTCCTCGCTGGCGCTGTGCTGCGCGCTGTCCAAGGTCGGGGAGGTCGGGGGGAACAGCCTGATGGTGATGACGTCGGAGGTGGAGGAGCCGGACGTGTCGCGGTCGTTGTCGGAGTCGGAGGTGTGGGCGGGTTTAGGCTGGCAGGGGTTGGGCGTGTTGGGGGCGGAGTGGCTCAGCCGCTTGTTCTTGGTCCGGGGGTTCCGCTGCCCCTGGCGGGTGAACGCTAGCTTGGATGGCACGGAGGGTCTGTGGGGGTTCTTCTGGTCAGCACCGCCTTCACGGCGTCTAGCTTGTCCTCGCGTAGTCGGCGCCCGCCGCCGTTGTGCAGGTGCTCGCTGAACGCCAGCGAGGACCCGGCCCCCGCTGCCCCGTCTAGGGAAAAGTCTTCACCGGTCGTGGGGGCATGCTCCCAGTGGGTCTCACCGCTCCCCTCCCCTTCCTGCAGACAGTCATCCATCTCCTGCTGGATCTGGAAGAAGCGGCGGTCCCACTCCGCGGACTTGTAATCCGACTCCAGGCCCGTTGAAGCTCTGGTGGAAGGTGGCCCTGAAGCCGTCCGGAGTGCAGCAGGTGCTCAACGTGGGGATCTGCGTGTCGGAGGCGGTGCTGTAGAGGGCAGGACCCAGCCGTCCTCCCCGGCGGTACAGCACGGTGCTGGGCACGTCCAGGAGGGTGGTCTTGGGGCGGCGCTCCCTGAAGCTGGCGCTCTTCTCTGAAGGGGTCAGTCTGGACACAGGGCGTGCTGGGCGAGGTGGAGGAGGAGGCGGCTCGCATGAAGAACTCCTCTGAGGAGTTGCTGATGGCCTTCCTGGTGCACAGCGATTTGTAGGACAGCGACTTCTCCTGGCGCGACAGAGAGGCAGCATGTTCTAAGTACAGCCTGATATGTGTGTGTGTGTGTGTGTGTGTGTGTGTGTGTGTGTGCATGCGTGCGTGCGTGCGTGCGTGTGTGTGTGCGTGTGTGTGTGTGTGTGTGTGTGTGTGTGTGTGCTCCATTTCGAGTTTATTTTCATGTTACTAAATGGAGCTGAAAGTTTCAGGACTGTTCAATCAAATGTCAAAATTATTTTTTCTCTTGGATATTTACCTGAAAACAGGAAAAAAAAATCTAGTTCGTGAAAATCGCAGTATTCTCAAATGTGAATGGATCTTCCATCCCCGAACGCGTGCGCGCGTACACACACACACACACACACACACACACACACACACACACACACACACACACACACACACACACACCCTACTGTGTAGTAGTAGTAGTAGTAGTAGTAGTGTGTGTGTAAGTGTAAGTGTGTGTGTGTGTGTGTGTGTGTGTGTGTGTGTGCGTGCGCGCGTAGTGTGTATGTGTGTGTGTGTGTGTGTGTTGTGTGTGTGTGTGTGTGTGTGTGTGTGTGTGTGTGTGTGTGTGTGTGTGTGTGTGTGTGTGTGTGTGCATATACGTATCAACGTACGTGTCTTGCATTGTGTCTGGACTTGTATCTCCTGTTTTCCTATATACAGTGTCTAAAAACATTGCATTTCTTCATAATGTCAGATTATTACAGAGTACCTCATAGATGTTAATGTTGGATGGCGTATCTGTGAGTAACTGAAAGGTTGCCATTCGGATTTGTCGTAATTTTGGTTAAAATCATCACCCCTGTTCTCACAACAGACGGCACCGGGACTGATTCTGATCTAAGCAAACTTGGAATCGCTACCCTCAGTATTTTAGGGGGTGGGGGTGGGGGTAGGGTGGAGGGTGTTTAATATGCCTTAAACTTCAAATCTCACTTGACGTTTAATGCAACAAAACAAAATATCTGTGAGTGGCCCTCATTATAATATTCAACCAATTTCATTTAATTTGTCATAAGGTAAACTGTCAGTTTCTGTTTTACCTTTGATCAATTTGCGCTTTAACGAGTCACCTTAAAGTTTTGTGATCGTTTGATCTGCAAACTTCAGCGGACACCTACTTTCTACTTGTATGTATTTTGTCATTTAGCTGTCTTTTTATTTATTTACTTCTGTATTCATTTACACGTTAAAAGATAGCATTAGGTTGGATCTTGTGTAGTCATGTTGAAAGTCAAGGCTCAACGGGACAGTATCGAAAATGACTTACAAATCCAAAGACGTCATTTCTTTATTACATTCGGGGTAGATGATTATTTAGTAGCTTCATCTCTATTGAGCTGACAAATCATTCAGTTAAAGAGAAAAACAAGTTTTGTATGTTGACTTTAACAGAAGACAGTTTGCTGCTTCCTCAGTGGTTTGAAAATGTAAAGTGTAATACTCCATTGATAAATACTTACCGGTATTTTGCACGTAGCCTATGGGCATTTAGGTCTTGATTACATTTTTTTTTACATAGAAGTAATCTATAAATAATTCATGCTTTCACATTGGATGTAACACTCTATATGGTTGATGTTGTTTTTGTATGGCGATTGCAAAGCAAAAGCACTGAATGTGTACATCATGGCACTTTTGTAACTAAGGAGGGAAACGAAAGCGAGTTGAAGCTTTTGCAGAGATAGAAACAATATATCGGTGGGTAAACGCATCTTAGTATGGACGTACAGTACTTGGAACTCACCCGGAGATACCGCGATGGATAACTCTTCATTGTGATCATTATTGTTATCATCTTATCATTACAATTACTATCAATATATCATATTAATTGTCATTTTGACTATTATGATTATGATTATCAACATCATAATTACTACACATACACTGACTAGCACACACGCAACCCTTCCAATCTCTCCCCATCCCCTTTCCCCCCCCCCCCCCCCCCCCCCCCCCCCCCATCCATCTCACACAACACCAACCTGCAGCAACCGAGTACTGGGAAGGTCATCCTCCTCTTCTTCCTCACTGTCACTACCCCCCCTCATCACCACCTCGCCCTGGGAGCGAAGACGCCGGGAACGCCGACGCTCCCCTCCCTTCCCCCTCTCCAGGGACCCTGAGCTTCCCGCCTGCCGCATCTGGTGCAGGTGCTGAGGGCAGGAGTGAGACAGCGCGGGGAACGACGACGACGACGGCTCCGGAACCGCCGGGGACAGGAGCAGAATGTTGCCAGGCAACGGTCCGGCGGTCTGGTGGACCACGTGACCGACGCCGCCGTTGGCGTGGTGGTGGTGGTGGTGGTGGCTGTTGGGGGTGGGTGCAGCGCTGGCGAAGATGTCGGTGTCGGAGTTGGCGTTGTCGTTGGGGTGGTGGTGGTGGTGGTGGTGGTGGTGGTGGTTGTGGTTGACGGCGGTGATGAGTCGAGGCATCTGGGGCAGGGCGAAGCCTGTGCACTGGGCGGTCATCTGGGCCAGACCTGGACGGAGGTCCGCCTGGAGAGAAGATACAGATAATGGTTTTAGATCATGTTCATCATCATTATCATCATCGTCGTCATTATCCTGAGAAAAGACAGGGACCACTTTCATAGATCCTGATTGTCACAATTATCATCCTCAGAGAAGATAAGGAATATGGTCGTAGATCATCTCATCATCATCATTATCATCAGCATCGTCTTCGTCCTCGTTGTCGCCATTATCATTATCATCATCCTGAGTGAAAACGCAGATCCTTGACCACAGATCATGATCATAGTTATCCTGAGACAAGAAACAAGTCTTCGTCATAAATCATCATCATCATACCGAGAGCAGACCGTGATCTCGGCCTTAGATCATCATCATAAACATCATCTGGAAAGAAATAGAAAAACCACGTCAAAGTTCGTGATCATGATCATAATCATCGTCAGCATCCTGACAGAAAACGGGGATCATTGTCACAGATCATGATCAGTATCATCCTGAGAGAGGAAAGGGATAATTTTCATGTAGAACATGATGATAAGATTACAACGATAAGATTCATTATCCTGTCAAACTCTGTAGTAGACAGAAAATGGCAATGGTAATCGAGGTAGTTTCTTTGATACAGAAACGCCTCCCCCCCCCCCCCCCCCCCCCCCCAAAAAAATGCATTCAAAATAATCAACCCTTCTATGCACATCCGTCTAAAGCATTCAGCACCTTCAAATTTGTCAACATAGAAGTTTCGATTCTCACATTGTATGGACAACAGTCACATGCCCTCAAAACTGAATCGAGCGACACTACAAAATGCAGATAATCATGATTTAAATTTGAACCTGTTGAGAGCTCACGTTTTGACTACGTGCCTATTGGGGACGGGGGAAGGGGTGGATCCGATTCATCTTGCTGTGATATCTCCAGGCACGTCAGACTAAAACGACCTGGAACCGTCATCACTTTCTGCCTGATTTACCATATTCAGTTTATGTCAAAAAAAGTAAGAAATATTCAAACATGTCAGAACCGAATCAAATGCTTGAGAACAGATTTCGCTCTTGATTTGTGCGATCCACTATCCATCCATCCCATCCGAAATAGTTGATACACTCATTCAATCCATAGGTGTATCATGCTGAAGAAAAAAAAAAACTGGAATTTACACCACTGAAAAACGCAGCAAGCTATTTCCAGTATCTGCAAAATTTTGTAATTTGCGGGGGAAAACCCAGCATAATTTTGTCAATAAAATTTCACAATAGAGAAGGAAGGAGAATGTGACCAATAAAGGAGTTAACTGCAGTTCATCCCAAACCGAACGGCTTCTCTCATTACTTGCACACTGTTGTGTGAGGCCATGATGAAGCCGTGTCGCACTGCCACATTTTCATGAAACTTTCGAAATGATAGGAAAATAATTTGCACACACAGAGTTTATAAAATAATGGTAATTAGATCAGCTTGAGTGTATCAAACAGTAAGTTTTCCTACCAGAATTTCGTCATGGTAACTGCGGGGATGCCCTCGATGGAATAGCGAGAAATTTAAATGCAGATGGTGGATAAAATCTGAACAATTTCACGAGAGTATCCGTGAACCTTCTGCAATAAACGTGAAGGGACACTAACAGCGTACCAATAGATAGGACATGTTAATAATACAAAGTATCTCTCCAAGAGCCCTTCTGCAATAAATAAACGTGAAGCGATCTTGATAGCACAGTAACAGGTGGGAACATGTAAACAACAGAATGTTTATCTCACAAACTGTGAGAGCGCTCGGCAAGCACGTGACAGCTCCCTGTCTCTGACCGACCTTGACCCATCCAGCCCTGGTCCTCACGCCACCGACCTGATGGATGTTCTGCATGATCTGCTGGTTGCTCCACAGGATCCGGATGGTGAGCACGTAGGTCACGATCATGATCAGCAAGGGGATGTAGAAGGCGAACACGGACCCGTAGATCACAAAGTCCTTCAGCACCGGCACGCACGCGCGCGCTGGTTGTAGACGATGGAGGGGTCGATGAAGCCGTGGATCCCGATGGGGGAGGAGATGGCCACGGAGACGATCCAGACGAAGAAGATCTTGATGACCACCATGGTCTTGGTCTTGTTGCGGCCGTAGCGCATGGGGTACTTGAGGGTGAAGTAGCGGTCCATGGACATGGTGCACATGTGCCAGATGGAGGCTGTGCACATCAGCACGTCGCTGGACACCCACAGCACGCACACTTCGGCTCCCAGGGGGAAGTGACCTGCAGACAACAGAAAGACAGACAGCAGTCGTTATTCTCGTCATTGTCATCACTATCATCGTCCTCGTCGACATGACTGTTACCTTATCGTTGTCATCGTAATCATCATCGTTTTCATCGATAAACATCGTCTTCGTCAACAGTATTGTTATCTTATTGTTGTCGTCATAATTATCATCATTTTTCTTTTTATCGATGTAACCGTCGTCCTGGTTTTAGCAAAAGTGTTCTTATCGTCTTTGACGTTGTTGTTATCGTCGTGACGGTTGTTACCATCGTAATTATTGTTAAGAACATCTTCATCGTTTTTAACGTCATCGTCGTCGCCACTAGGGTCGTTTTCATCATTGTTGGAATCATCATTGTCATCATGAGAATTAATCATTTCATACAAACTGATGACAGATACTCCGAGGGTTCTGTAGGAAATGAATAAAATAAGCAACGAGAAAAACGGAATGGAAACACAGATCGATACAAACAAAAAACGGAAAAGAAGAAGAAGAAGAAAAAAACAGCAGTAGCAGCAGCAGCAGCAGCAGCAGAAGAAGAAGAAGAAG
>JADBJO010002943.1:127500-132500 GCA_016801955.1 Conus betulinus | reverse complement strand
GAGTATTTTCCCCATCTGCTTGTGAGCGTTATTGTAGCTTTACTGTTTTTTTTTTTTTTCTACTTTCTTTCAGGGGGTTACAGTAGGTTCACAATACTATTTTTTTTTCTCTCTGCTTGTAAGGGTTATTGTCGGTTCACTATTCTGATTTCTTTCCTAGCAGCCGCTTGCAGAGGTTATTGCAGTTTGCAATGTTTTTTTTTTTTTTTTCGGACCAGCTCCTAGAGGTTACTGTAGGTTCAATTTGTGTTTCCTTCGTGCTTGCAGAGGTTATTTTAGGTTCACTGTTTTTCTTTTCCCTGCGTGCATGGGTTATTGAGGATTCACTAGTTTTTTTTTTCCCCTCAATGCATGGATTATTGTAGGTTCTGTAAGTTTCTTTTTAATTTTCTTCTCACTCTCTTGTGGCGCTATTGTGGTTTCTCGCCCCCTGTTTTCTACTCCCGCCATCCCTCTTCCCGACCTTCCTGTAACCCAGCCCAATTCCTTCCTATCGCTCTCATACCCTTCTCCGTCCTCTCCCACCCACCTCCCAAACCTCCCTCCACAGCGCCCCGAGTTAATCTTCTGTATGTCAGTCTTCTGGCAAGTGTGTTCCCTACGCTGCCAGAAACTTGAAGACGCTGCAGATAGTACCTGGGTGACGTCATGATTTGACTGCCAGTGTCACAGCAAGGAACGGGTCATGATGTGTGTGTGTGTGTGTGTGTGTGTGTGTGTGTGTGTGTGTGTGTGTGTGTGTGTGTGTGTGTAGTGTTCGTGCGTCGTGCGCACGCGCGTGTGTGCATGCGTGTGCGAGTGCATAATTTGTGTACCTGTTTATGTTTGTGTGTACGTGGTGGTGCAGGGGGGGGGGGGGGGGGGAGGGGGTGATGACGGAGGAAAGTAAGAGTTGGGGATGTAGAAGAGTTGCTGGTAATGGTGTAAGGAGGGAGGTGTGGGTTTGGCCTTCCTCATGAACTTTCCAATAAAACTGGCATTGTCTGGTCAAAAGAACACATGAAAAAAAAGAGAATAAACAAGAAAAAAAAGCAGACGAAAGGTTTGTTCGATCAAATTATCATATTCGATCATTATGTTGTGTAATCAATAAGATTAAACCTTGGACTCAACTTACTCTAAAATAATTAAAGCGTGAATATAAAATCAAATCAATATACGTGCTAAATGGAAATCCAATTCACAGAATTAAGTCGGATTTGGTTCCATGTGAAATGTTATTAAAATTGATACATGAAACGAAATACTGACATTTTCCATTATATCTTAATATGAATCATACACGCACATTTGCTTTGACTTATCACAAATCGATGTGTCAATAGAATGTTTTTTTTTACCTTCAATTAAGAGGCTTATTATCTAATTTTTCTTGCTATGAATGTAGAATGCATTTGCGTAGAGCTGTGCAAAAAAGGCACCGACAAATATCATTACTGTGACATTTGGAATAATTGTGGATATAATTGTTGATATTTCTATACGGTTTGGGGGGGTGACCTCTTTTAAGGGTAACTATAACTAGGGTGGGAAGGTTGACTCTCTAGAAGATGAGTCCTTTCCAGGTTGTGAATTATGTATGGTGTGTCATTCAAAGACTTCTTCTCTGTAGTTGCTTTTTGGCTTCAGTTGTTGGGTTTTCCCCCCTCCCCCCTTTTTTTTTTTCTTGTGGTTTTCCCCCAGGGCTGGGTGGAAAAAGCAACTTTTGCCACATTTCAATTATCTCTAAATACCCCCGGTAAAATAAAATTTCGGTTCGTATCGTTTCGTCTCGTCTCCGTTCTCTCTCGATTTCTCTCTCCTCCTCAGTCCACCCTCTCCAACTCTCCCATCCATCTCACTCGACAATCTCCCTCCTCATCTCTCTCCCATCTCTCTCACCTCTCTCTCTCACGCGTCTCTCTCCCATCTCTCTCTTCTCTCAATTTTGTTTGCTCCCATCCGGGCTCCCTCCCTTCGTCCAATCTCGTCCTCTCGTCCTCTCCTCTCCCCCCCCTCCTCTCGCCTCTTCTCTCTCTCCTAGACTCCTCCTCGCTCTCCCTCTCTCTCCATCTCTCTCTATCGCTCTCTCTCTCTCCTCGTCCTCTCCCTCCCTCTCTCGGTCCCTCGTCCCTCTCATCCCTACGTCACGCTCCTCTCTCTCCTCGGCGTCTCCCCCCAACCTATTCTCTCTCATTCTCCCACCCCTCGCTCCGCCTATCTATCCTCCCCCACGGCACACCGCTGTCTCTCTCCTCCCATTCTCCTCTCCTCCGTCTCTTCGCTCGTCGTCTCTCTCCCCTCTGTCCCTTCCTCTCATCCAACCCCTCCTCGGGGTCCCTCTCGCTTACTCTCTATCTAGCTCATCATCTCCTCCTCTCCTCTCCTCCCCCTCCCCCTCGAGACTCCTCTACTCTCTCAAATAGCCTCCCTCTCCCATCAACCCTCTCCTCTGTCTTCCTGGTCATCTCTGCCACGCTCGCTTCCACTCCACCGTTCTTCTCCTCCCATCTCTCCTCCTCTCCCGTCTCATCCCTCCATCTCTCTCTCTCTCTTCTCCTCTCTCCTCTCTCCCCCCCTAGTCCTCACCTCCTACCACTTTCGTGCGCTTCTCCGTCTCTCACCCCTCCTCACTCTCTTTGTCCGTCCAAAAGCCCACCTACCCGGCCCCTCCCCTTCCCCGCAACTCGTCCAGTCCCCTCCGTCGCCCAGTCCTCATCTCTTCCCCGCTCTCCCCCTCCTACTCTCTCCTCCCCCTCTGCAGTCGGGCCTTCTCCCCCTCTCATGCCTTCCTCGTCCCTCTCTCCTCGACACCTCCGCTCCTCTGCGCCTCTCTTCTCTCCGTCTCGTCTCCCTCACCCTCTCGCACCCGACTTCCAGATCTCTCTGCTCGTCTCGTCCCACTCCCCCCAAGATCTCTTCTCCTCCCCTCGTCCCTCCACCATCGTCTGCTCCTCTCTCTCCTCTCTGCTCTTCTCTGGAAGTCTCCTGTCTCTTCTCGTCTACTTTCCTCTCACGCCTTCTCCTCTCTCCATCTCCTCCTCTCTCCCCCATCCCAAAGCTCGCTCCCCACCCCTCCGATCGCATCCCACCTCTCTCCCCATCCTCTCTCGGAGACAGTCCTCTCTCCTCCTTGCTCCATCGCAGCAAATGATCTCTCTCTCCTCCTATCCAATCTCCACTCCCAACCTCTCGCTCCCTGCGTTCCACTCGCTCCCCTTCCTCCTCGCTCTCGTCTCCTCCTCCTCTCCTCCTATCTCACCCCTCCCTCTCTCCCTGCCTATATCGACTCCCCTCCTCTCCTCTCTCTCTCTCTAAACTCCCTCTCTCCCACTCGTCCTCCCTCTCGGTCCTCTCCTCGTCCCTCTCTCCCATCTCTCTCTCCCGCATTCTCTCCTCCTCATGACTCTCTACTCCTCTCTCGCCTCTCATCTCCGCTCGCAATAATCCCAGCGCTCCCTCTCGTCTCACTCGCTCCTCCATCCCTCATCGCTCCTCTGCCGTCCCCTCCTCCCCCTCGCGTGCTCTCATCCTTTCGTCATCTCCTCCTCAACCGATGCTCCCACACTACATCTCGCACCTGTTCTCCTCGTCCGGGTTCCCCCCCAACTCTTCCTCACTCACTGCCTACCTCTCTCATCATCTCGTTCTTCTCTCTCCTCTCCCATCCTCTCTCTCGCTTCGTCTCACCATCCACCCTCCGTCACTCTGCTCTCTTACTCAATCCTATCTTCTCCCTTCTCCTCTCATCCTGCTCCTTCCGTTACCCTCTCTCTCCCACTCCCCCTCAACGCTCCCTCCCCCTCCTGCTCCCCCCCGCCCGCGCCTCAGCTCCACCCTCTCGGCCCGCTCCCTCCCTCGCACAACTCCCGCAGAACCTCCCTCCACGCCCTCCTCCCTCTCGACGTCCCGCCCGCCCCAAATCCGTCACCCTGCCCTCAGACCCCCTCTCAGCCCCCTACTCAGCCTTTCGTCTGTCCTCCTCCTCTCCCCCGCCCCCGCGCACCCCTCTCTCTCCCTCCACCCGAATCCCCTCCTCCAGCTTCCCTCTCACCCCCCTGCGCACGCTACGCCCCCCGAGCCCTCCCATCCCCCCCCATCTCCTCCCCCCAATCCCCCCGTCTCAATCCCCCTACACCCCCCCCCTCCGCCCCTCGCTCCTCCCCAATCCCGCCCTCCCCTCCCGCCCTGCGTCCCATCCCCCCTCACCTCTCCCTCCCACCGTACTCCCCATCCTCCACGTCCCCCCGCCCACTCTCTCCCCCCCCGGTTCCTTGCGCTTCTCCACAGACCCGCCCCACCCTCCCCTCCATCCCGCCTCACCTCCTTAGACCCCACCCTCCAAAACACCCCCCTCCCAGACTCCTCTCTCTCTCGCGGCCCCTGAAACCCTCTCCTCTACCTACTCCACTCTTCCCGCGCCTCCCCTCCCAACCCCTCTCAGTACTCCCCCCTCCCCCCCTCCTCCTCACCTCTTCCCCCCCCTCTCCCGCAACTCTGCCCCTCCCCACCCACTCGTCCGCATTCAACTCTCCGCCCAATCTCTCCCCTCCCCTCCCCCCATCACTCTCGACTCCCTCTCTCCCACCCCTCCCCCTCGATCACTCTCTCACCCCCCCCTGCTCCACCTCCGGCCTCGCAATCCGGCTCCTCGCCAAACCTCCCCCCCAACATCACCCTCCCCTCCCCTCTCACCTCGCTTCAATTACCCCTCCCCCTCTCCCACAACCCAAACCCCCCCGCCCGCCCTCCTCCCGCGCCCGCAGCCCCCCCTGCCGCCCCCCTCACCCACCCCCTATCTCCCCCCTCCACTCTCCAAGCCCACCCCCTCGCTCTCCCTTCCCCCCTCCCCCATCACCCCCCTCCCCCCTCTCTTCATCCGCGCCTCGCACTCCCTGACTCCGCTCTCATCGCCGCCGCTCTCGCATCCCCACCCCCTACTCCACGCCCTCTCCCTCTCCCTCTTCCAACTCTCCTCTCCCTCCCACACCCCCCCGGCGCGCTCTCCCTTACCGCTCCCC
>JADBJO010002943.1:112500-122500 GCA_016801955.1 Conus betulinus | reverse complement strand
TCTATCTATCTATCTGTCTATCTATCGATCGATCGATCGATCGATCGATCGATCTATGTAGCTATCTATCTATCTTAAATCTATCTTTCGATCGATCGATCTATCTATCTATCTTGATGAGTGAGCGAATGAGTCTGCGAGTGTGTGATTGAGTGAGTGAGTGAGTGAGTGAGTGAATGAGTAAACCGTTGGATCAAAATCGGTGGAGCTAAGACATTGGAAATGACCTGGTTCTGTATCAGCTCGATTGTTCTATCTATGTTGAAAGGAACTGGGGTATCTTTTTGCTGGATTCCATCACACTGTGGCATATCTGGTAATGAAAACAGCAGATAATTTAGCTAGAGATGGTGCGTTAAGAAAGAACACATGAGAGTGATTTAGAACTTGATGTTCAATAAATTAATACGTTATTGGAAAAAATGCGTGAACAGAGAACACCTTCCAGAGAAGGATGAAATCTTATCATGCCCACGATATTTGCCATCTTTGATACACAAGCTTCGACTGAATACGTGGAAAACCCATTTTTCCCAATGTAGCATGCGATTGTTCAAGCCTTCTATTAATGCAAATTCTTTTCAATTGGTCAATCTTCCAATTATATAAAGAATAACGCAGACTGACTTTTATCTAAACGCCCCAAACTTCTCCAAATAGCAAAAGTTTTTTTTCCATTTAATAGTTTTTATATCACCAAGTGTGAACAGACTCTAAAGTCTAACTCACCTCTCTCTACAGACTCTCTCTCTCTCTCACTCTCTCTCTCTCTCTCTCTCTCTCTCTCTCTCTCTCTCTCTCTCTCTCTCTGATGGCATCTTAATGTATCCTACTAAAGACAACAAACTCCAGATGCCACTCAGTAGGATTGATACAACAAGGAAAGCCACTCCTACTGACACCTAACTCTCCAGACAGCCGGTGTCTTAAAAGCGATACCGTCCCAAACATGTACAATATTTCTGCCCTCGTTTTTCGGACGAGAGCGAACCGATGATCTGCAAAATGCTTTTACAACATAGACACGCTTCGCTTGTTTTACCGGTAAGCCGTTGTTGTTTTAGGGAGAGGTACTATCTGCCCCTGTGTGTGTGTGTGTGTGTGTGTGGTGTGTGTGTGTGTGTGTGTGGTGTGTGGTGTGGTGTGTGTGGTGTGGTGTGGTGGTGTGTGTGTGTGTGTGTGTGTGTGTGTGTGTGGTGTGTGTGTGTGTAATGTGTGGTGTGGTGTGGTGTTAGTGTGAGAGTGTGTGTGTGTATGTGTGTGTGTGGTGTGTGTGTGTGTGTGTGTGTGTGTGTGTGTGTGTGTGAGAGAGAGAGAGAGAGAGAGAGAGAGAAAGAGGTGGGGGGGGTCTTGTGACACGTTCGCTTGTTTTTACCGTGTGTGTGTGTGTGTGTGTGTGTGTGTGGTGTGTGTGTGTGTGTGTGTGTGTGTGTGTGTGTGTGTGTGTGTGTGTGTGTGTGTGTGTGTGCGTGCGCGCGCGCGTGTGTGCATGCGTGTGTGTGGTGTGTGTGTGTGTGTGTGTGTGTGTGTGTGTGGTGTGTTGTGTGTGTGTTGTGTGAACGCACACATGTGTATGTTGTATATGTGTGAGATATAACATTCTCTCTATTCGTCGTCTTCCTGTCGTTTTTTGGTTTTCCATTCCTGTCAGTAATAACAGACACCCCCCCCCCTCCACCCATCCCCCCCTTGTCATCCTTCACACATACATCTTCATTGTCACCCTTTCAGCATACACCCCATTGCACTTTTCAACTACACACACACACACACACACACACACACACACACACACACACACACACACACACACACACACACACACACACACACACACACACACACACACACACACACACACACACATGCACGCACGCACGCACGACTCGCAAGCAAGCACACACACACACACACACACAGCACACACACACACACACACACACACACACACACACACACACACACTACACTACTACTACTACTACACACACACACACGTTGAATGGAATAAACTGGAGGAGGTTGAAACACTATAATTCAGATCGTTTGTGTCACATGCTACACCAAAGTTCCTTAGCAGTCTGACGAATTCCCGAGGAAATGAAACAGTAATGGAGACAGTAACATAGCAGGTTTCCCACATATGGAAAACAACTTTTGATGGACCCTTAAAGGAGTTCTTGAGGGCACTTCGCCACTCATTCGTCACTAATTCACAAAACTCTAGATCTGTGTCATGTCATTTTCTATATATGCTGTGACGTTTGCACTCTTTTCTTTATATCAATAAAATCCATTTCTACCCTCCTCCTTCCCTCCCCCATCTATATCCCTCACACCCACATCTACTGCAGCTCCATTCACAAGCAACAATTTTTTTTATAGGAATAAAGGAAATAAAGCTGGATTAGGGGAGACAACCAGAAATCGCAGTAGGCTTAAATATTCGGAGTGAAAGGGAGGCTCGATGTCCCCATAGGGCAAAGGTCACCTTCACTGGGACATTTAAACTGACAGTCTAGTAATACAAGTTGAAATGAAAGTGAAATTATGACAGAACGAAATGCAAATTACTATTCGCATTTGTCGCAATTTCGGTGGCTGCTATCCAGATTCATCGGCAGCAGGATTATTTTTGAGACTGGCAAAAATAATTTTCTTTTTTTTTTCCTTTCTTTTTTTTGGTTTGTTATCAGTTGGCTTTCTTTTTCAATATACTTTTTGTGCCTCGCGCTAAATACGATCTCCGTGGCGTAACTCGCACATCGTTTATCAAGGCTATCCCTACCTCTACATCCATCCCCCTACCACCACCACCACCAGCACCATTTAGGACTTCATCTCCTACATCCTCAGTCGCCCTCTTCATTCCAGTCTCTTCTGAACACACCAGCCACATCCACACCCGTCGAATTATTCCATGTGCAAACACGATCAATCACGAAGGAAAACAAAGAATGATTAGATATCCGCGATCTTGTGACGTGCAGTGAAAGTTTATCATATTAAGGACAGGCTTTAGTTTCGGAAAAACAGACTGGGCAAGACTGTCCTCTAAAGCTGAACCCGAAACCAGAGTCCAGGTGTGCTAAACCCGAGACAATCCTCCGTGAAACGGCGGGCGAATGGGCAGACATGAGAACGACCGGACATGAGAAGGTCGTGCAGCCATGGCGTAAAAGGGAAGAGCTGGACGAAGCGTTGGAAAAAAAACCTCAAAAGGCAAGAAATATCTGGTGAAAAACCAACAATAACAACGAACAACCGACCAGTCAACCTTCCAGTCAAAAGGGGAAATAATCAGTCTCCTGACTGACATACTGACCGACCATTTATCTGCTTAACTAGCTAGTTTTCTTACTTATGTTCTATCTGACTACATCAATGAATGGATAACATTTATCAAATTGACATAGAAAAAGAGAGACTTTAAGTTTGTTAACAGAGAAGTTTCCTCCCCCCCCCCCCCCCCCCCCACACTTCTCACCGCGCGTGCCACCATCCCCCCCCCCCCCCCCATCCCTCTTCTCAAACTCTGCACCCGCCTCCTCCCTCCCATGTAAGGCTGTCATCCATGCGATTGAATCCCCCAAACAGCAAGGCAAACAATGTAATGAACACAAAAGAAATTAATAAGAAGGACACATAAAATGAAAGACAGAAAAGAATGGGAGAACTAATAGAATTAGAGCGACATCAACCAAATAATCGAAAACAGACATACAAATAATGTAAGAGGGGGAAAATGAATTAAGAGAGAGACAGAGAGAGAGAGAGAGAGGAGAGAGAGAGAGAGAGAGAGAGAGAGAGGAGAGAGAGAGAGAGAGAGAGAGAGAGAGAGAGAGAGAGAGAGAGAGAGAGAGAGAGAGAGAGAGAGGGCGAACAAAAGAAGACAAGGAAAACAACAGACACAGAACCCCTATCAAACAATGTAAGAAACACAGCAAACCCAAGAATATTAAGGAGCCAAGAAGCCAAGAAAAATCTGAAGCCACACAAGAGCTTCTTGTAACAATTAGTTTAAAAAAAAAAAAATGCTGATGATCTTTACCACAATGCACGCATGATGACATTTTCCATTCCCCAAGCTCAGGAAAACTATTTTGATTCGTTCTGTCATTCTCATTGTTTCCCCTACCAGCTGTCATACACCGGAGTAAACAAGTGTATGAAAAGGAGGGCGAACTCTTGACATTTTGTGCAAGTTTGAATCCCCTGAACATCTATGGACTTCACAACTAGTTCAATGTGCAAAACAGATCACGCACGCGCGCGGGGCGCGCGCGCTCGCGCGCACACACACACACACACACACACACACGGACGCACGCACGCACGCACGCACGCACGCACGCACACACACACACACACACACACACACACACACACAAGCGAAAGAAGAAGAATGTGAAAGAACAAAAGGAAAACCAACCACACTAGTAGTGTGCGTTATCAGCGCTTAATATCATACTAGCCACCTCCTCTCTTCACCCCCCCTCCCCGCCCACATCACCCGCTCCTGCTCCCCCCCCCCCCCCCCCCCCCCATCCGCTTACTGCCTTTCCTCCCCACTCCCCTCTCCCACTTTCCCTCAGATCTACTCCAGATCCCAACATCACACACACCCCACTCCCCCTTCCCCATCTTGTGCCGCTCTCCCTCTCCTTCGATTTTCTCCCATCCTCCAACCTCTTTGCCCTAGACTGGCTTTTCGAATCTTGACATCACTTCCCTTTGGGGGCATTGTCGGATTACAAATACAGCAGACGCGCGTGTCTACCATGAAAGTGATTGGGTCAGTTTATACCAAGTATGTTAACGAGTCACGTGCCAGATGGGAGGGGTGACGGTAGGGAGGGATGGGTGTGGGGTGGGGGGGAGGGTGTAATCTGAGCTGTGGTCACGTCAACACCGATTCGGACTGTGTTCCAGGCGCATGTGGTAGAGGGCATGCACGGGCACCTCGACTTCTTGGCCCTGACCCACTGACCCCCAAGTGTACCTGACAGCCCTCTCCACCACACTTCACTGGCCCCTGTCAAACGTCGGTGCCACTAAAAATCACGATTCCGGCGTAGCGCCATTTCGATGCGTCACTTCCGCCCAGTTTTTTTCCGCCTCATTCAACACATATAACTCTCCTATGTCACGTCTCTTTCAAATAAACAGGTCTTGTGGTTTCCAAAACGCAAAATGATGACTGTGGTAGAGGACATTTTTTTTTCCTTTCTTTTTCTGCTCCATATGTTAGGAATTCGCTACCCTCCGGAAAGCACGAAAACTCATCTCTGACCGAGTTGAATACCAGCCTTAAAAACAAAGATAGACAGGTGCCAGATCATGTACGGCATGGAATAGTGCAACAAGTGGAATAGGATAACAGACCAGCACTGGGGGCCAACCAAAGCTTAAGACAGCAGCGCGGACGAGAAACTGCTGTCTGGTCATGTTTTGTTCATGACAAGAACATTTTGGCTGGCCTGCTCTCTCTCTTTCTCTTTCTCTCTCTCGAACTCTCTCTCTCTCTCTCTCCTCTCTCTCTCTCTCTCTCTCTCTCTCTCTCTCTCTGCACGCTTTGACAGCATCCGTCTCTCAACATTCACCACTATTCCAACCCCCGCACACATAGTCCATCATCATTCTGTCCTCCGATACAAGGTACGTTTAACAATCGCTCTCTTCTTCCCCATGATCAGTCTCTTTCAACAGGGGAAGCCCGAAAAAGATTTCCAACCAATCGCAGCGAAGTTAACAGATTCAGCGGATCAAACTGTCCGACATGCAATATTTTACAAAAGGAGACAGTGATGAAAAACAAAATCAAAGTTAAAGTAGCCTAATTCCTAAATTCAGATCCTTCCCAGTTCAAATCTGCTTTATCAAAATACGAACAAAATGCATGTTGCTTAGAGGGTTAGAGATTAAAAAAAATCAAACATTTCATTCTTAGGCCCATCCATTCCATTTCTACAGGCAGCACACCACAAATTAATGCGCCTAGCTTAAGGAGTCGAGTATTTATAAACTGGCGAAATTAGATTGTTTTGAGAACATCAAAGGAATGGGACTACTTGTGCGCTTCAAGCTAGCGCAAAGATAGGGTTACGGGTGAGTGCAAAGGCCTAAGAATGTGACGTCAACTACGGGGAAAGTAATGTATTTGAAGATTGTGATTTCATCGGCGAAAATCACCCAAAACGAAGGAAATAATTGGTGGGGCGTTGTTCTTTTTTGGTAAGTCATCAGTTTAACATTAACTGCGGGCTCAAATTTATGGTAGGCCACAAAACGCGTACCTGGATTATAATATAGTGTTTGTATACAAAATCCTAACTGTGGAGTATGGCCACAGACGCAAAGTGCAGCAACGTCCTCTGATTGCCAGGAAAAGCTGTCGGACTTTTCACTCTCCTTTGGGTGGAGGAGAGGAATGCAAAGGGAAACAACGCGTGGCACAGCCATTGACCTAAATACACGCTGATAGGCTTCGTGACTGAGACTTGTCAGTGGCTCCACTCCAAAGCTGAACCACTCGGCGCCGAAAGCTGGTCCTCCACAAAGAGAATTCAGGTCATCCTGGTGTTAACAGGTCCGTTTTCTTTCAGCATCAGTGTCACTACCGGCAAGCGGGAAGTGGAGCAGAGAGAGAGAGAGAGAGAGAGAGAGAGAGAGAGAGAGAGAGACAGACAGACAGACGACAAAGAAAAAGACAGTTCGAGAGAGAGAGAGAGAGAGAGAGAGAGAGGTGGATTGGGGAAATTACACTCACCATATACTGCCATGCATGGGATCGATTACCAAAGCAGTGAGCAGATTAAAAAATATAAAACAAACAAAACAAACAAACAAACAAACAAACAAACTCACCCCCCCCCTCCACCATTGCTCTGTTAGACGAAAAGAAAGATAAACAGTCACCCGCTTAATGTATGTATGTATGTATGTACGTACGTACGTACATACGTACGTACGTATGTATGTATGTATGTATGTATGTATGAATGTGAGAAAGTGAGTGCATGCGTGCGTACGTACCTGCGCGCGCGCCTATGTGCGTGCGTGCGTGCGTGCGTGTGTGTGTGTGTGTGTGTGTGTGAAGTTTAGTATTATTTTCCTTACGTGTTCGACTCCATCTACAGGTGAAAAGTGCAAATGTGGGTATGATGAGGGTTGTAAAGCGAGCGAGCGAAGTTGAAATGACGTGGTGGAAGAAAAGGAATGACGTGCAGATGGGAAAGAAAAGAGAGAAGAGAGAGAGAGAGAGAGAGAGAGAGAGAGAGAGAGAGAGAGAGAGAGAGAGAGAGAGAGAGAGAGAGGAGAGCAGAGAGACAAGTACACAAGTACACATTCACGTACTCGCCGATACACACACACACACACACACACACACACACACACACACACACACACACACACATACATAGAGTCGTGCGCGTGAACGCGTGAACGCACTTACGCAAACATAGATGCACACCCGCTCGCTCATACACACGTACACACAGCACATGCATACTCAAATTAGACTTGGCAATCTGCACTCTCAACACGTGCGGTTTCTAAATTCAAAATAGGGTTATGGATCACAAAGAATCAATATAAGTGGAAGCGTGTGTGCTTGCGCGGAGAGGGGAGAGAGAGAGAGAGAGAGAGAGAGAGAGAGGAGAGGGAGAGGAGAGAGAGGAGGAGGGAGGAGAGAGAGAGAGAGGAGAGAGAGAGGGAGAGAGAGAGAGAGAGAGAGAGAGAGAGAGAGAGAGAGAGAGAAGAGAGAAAGAGAGAGAGAGAAAGAGACAAGTCGCGGAGAGAGAGAGAGAGAGAGAGAGAGAGAGAGAGACAGACAGACAGACAGACAGACAGACAGACAGACAGACAGACAGACAGAGACACCGAGACCAGAGACAGACAGACAGACAGAGAGAGAGAGAGAGAGAGAGAGAGAGAGAGAGAGAGAGAGAGAAAACAATGAGGTGGACAGGGAGAGGTACAGGGAAGGGGTGGAGATGGAATGGTGTTGATGATAATGTGCATGCAAAAAAACAAAAACAAAAACAACAACAACAAAAAAAAAACCCAAAACAGATATTGAAAATATCGTGTATCTTATTACGCCATGCTCACAAGAATCGCTAATCTCGTGAAGTCTTTAACCCAGGATTTTGAATGAATCTGACTGTCATGCTGTCTGCCGTCCGGGGAGTATCGTTTTGTGCATTTTTTTTTTTTTTATGTCTGTTTGCTTGTGACCTCTCAAATAAGACAAATTTGTGGAGAATTCACTGGGATGTTTTGTGTTGTGTGTTAAGTTCGCGTTACTCCGCACTTTGTTTTGTGTATTGAGTTGCCTATTGACCATGTGACTCACACTGACCAACCAACGACAGGGCTTGTCTAATCACCAGCGCTGCCTTTTGGTTGGAAGAGGACGTAGGAATCAATGAAAACAGACAGAGACCCTGTGTGTCGTCACCACGTATCGTTTGTGGCATCTATGAGATCATTATTGCGCAATGTTCCAGTGTTCCAGTGGTGTGTGTGTGTGTGTGTGTGTGTGTGTGTGTGTGTGTGTGTGTTCGTGTTCAAGCCCATGCTTGCTTCTCTGTCTTCCAACACCAGCCTACAAGGACTACCGAGCGACGGACTGCATAGAGGCAAATTAAGGAATTCCTCCTGAAGGACTGAATGGATCACGGCATACATCGAGAGAAGAACGGACATCACTCACTACTTCTTGTTGATCCGACTAGCTCTCTCTCTCTCTCTCTCTCTCTCTCTCTCTGTCTTTGTCTTTATCTGTCTGTCTTTGTCTGTCTGTCTGTTACTTCTGTCTGTCTGTCTGTCTCTCTCTCTCTCTCTCTCTCTCTCTCTCTGCGTTCTGTTTACGGTTCCGCTGTCGTATAGTCACGTTTAATCATCAGGTGTAAAACACAGGCAAAGACTTCATGCATGCAGCGAGTCGATCTTGCAAAACAGCGTACATCAAGAAATTGTGATGGGTGGTAACCAGAGACGCGTTTCCTAAAGGTAAGGGGGCCAGAATTCTCGCTTGCTTGGCGAGAGTCGGCGTTTCACGGCACACACTAGCGGTGAGCGGAGTTAGCTAACGGGTGAGAACTCTCTAGATTGTCCTGGGGCTCTCTCACATGCGAGACAAATTGACCGACAGCTGTAACGTCTTGTGACCGGTGCACGAAAAGTCGTAACGTTCTCTGCCTGCTGCACAGAACGATCAAAACCCTGGTCCTTCAACGACACGTGGAAGTCTTTACATTGTGAATTTAGATTTGTTTTCCGTCCGTTTCTTTACTCTCCGTATATCTTTCAGTCCTCGCTGTTAGGATTAACTAGCCATCTCGCCTGTTCTCAGGGTATAAAACGTATCTCCTGATTGAGCATGCTTGACAGATAGTGGATTCATTTTATCGTGGTGTGCAGTGACCTTGGTGCCAGGAAGTAATTGATGACTTGCGCGAGTGAACGGGGACTCCAACAGTGCAAACAGTGGTGAAGCGGGAAGAGGTGCTTATCCTGTCCCTTCTGCATCTCTGACCATGGCATCTCCAACCTTTCGCGTACGACTGGGTACACACTGCGGAGATCCCTCGTGGTCCGAAAGAACGTCACCGCCCTAGCACTATCACACAGCCACTGGATGATGATGATGAGGAGGAGGAGGAGGATGGAGGAGGAGGATGACGACGATGATGGCAATGACGATGATGATGATAATGATGATAATGACTAAAACGACAACGACGACGATGATGATGATGATAAATGTTGATGATGAAGATGATGATGATCATGCTACAGTTATGATGATGATGAAAATGATAATGAAGAAAATGATGATGATGATGACCGCCGCAACCCAACGACAAAAAGCAAAAAGCAAAACAAACAAAAAACAAAACAAAACAAAAAAATTAATCACAAGAGAAAGTAAAGAAAGAGTACAGCCCCATCCCCTTTTTTTTTTTTTTTTCCACCCTCCCTAACCAACCCT
>JADBJO010002943.1:97500-102500 GCA_016801955.1 Conus betulinus | reverse complement strand
TACGGGAGGGGTTGAATGTGAGCCGGGAATAAAGGAAGTATCTATGTGTGCGTGTCGGCTTGCATTTGAGACATACAGAGAGTTCAAGCTGGCCCACCAGCATCGTTCTGTAAATACTTGATCTAGTTCTCTATGTAATCTTGGCCTAGTTCTCCACACATGTACAAATGCATTGTTTGTAGAACTATATATTTCCAAAATGAATAGTAATTCATTTACATACAACACAGATTGGACTTAGAGACCGGACTAGTGCAATGGTCATACAGGATGCTACTAGAGAGTGGTCCATACCACAGTTCGAGTTGGCCAGGGCCGTGTGTTGTCTCCCACACTTTTTAATAATTATATGCTTGGAACATATTATGACTGATGTACTTGGCGTTCATGTCAGCATAGCTAGCACTGGTAGAATAACCATTGCCAGTCTTCGATTTACAAAGGACATCGATGGCCTGACAGACAGTGACCACGACCTCGTCAAACGTGTTCAAAGACTAGATAAATGAAGATCCTTAATAAGGTCCGATGGCTTTGCTAAAACAATCATTCAGGGAACCGTTGAAGGAGTGAGAATGAAGGGCAGATAGAAAAGAAAGAAAGAAAGAAAGAAAGAAAGAAGAAAGAAAGAAAACGATGGACTGACAACATTGCGGAATGAAAAGGAAAGCACTTGCAGATATCCCAGCCTTGGCACACAGCATACAGAACTAGGGGAACCTTGTCGATTTTTCGCCGGTGTTGTGCCCCTTTGACCACAGAATCAGGGTCGAAGCAGAAGAACAAGAACGAGAAGAAGGAGATTGACTAACTAAAGTTAGAAAAAAAAAACAAACAACAAACAAACAAACAAACAAACAAAAACCCCAAAGAAACACACACAAAACAAACACTGCTGTGGTGAAGATCAGAGGGATTAGCATCCATATCTTTAGTATAATGTTCAGAATGTGAATAAGTGAGCGCGCGCGCACGCGCCCGTGTGTGTGTGTGTGTGTGTGTGTGTGTGTGTGTGTGTGTGTGTGTGTGTGTGTGTGTGTGTGTGTGTGTGTGTGTGTGTGTGTGTGTGTGTGTGTGTACGTGCGTGCGTGCGTGCGTATGTGTGTGTGTGTGTGTGTGTGTGTGTGTGTGTGTGTGT
This sequence comes from Conus betulinus, assembly GCA_016801955.1. Classification (NCBI taxonomy): domain Eukaryota; kingdom Metazoa; phylum Mollusca; class Gastropoda; order Neogastropoda; family Conidae; genus Conus; species Conus betulinus. The sequence goes on along the minus strand of JADBJO010002943.1, from coordinate 101,362 downwards.
GTGTGTGTGTGTGTGTGTGTGTGTGTGTGTGTGTGTGTGTGTGTGTGTGACACAGAGAGAGAGAGACACAGAGAGAGAGAGACAGAGAGAGAGAGAGACAGAGAGAGAGAGAGAGAGAGAGAGAGAGAGAGAGAGAGAGAGAGAGAGAGAGAGAGAGAGAGAGAGAGAGTCTCCAACACGCGCCATCAGTCGCCGCTAACAAGAGATGATGGTGAAATGATCAAAGAAACATCATCCCCAGCATGGCACATTCCCCGAGACGGAAGCATCGCGCGGAAGTGACATCATTCAAAGCAACCAGTCAGTGACCCAGAGGGATGGGGAGAGGGGGGGGGGAGGGGGGGGGGGGAATAAGGGACGTAATTTACACTCACCTGTCAACAAGACACCGCTTCACACTTACAGTATCACGGAACTGATCAGCTACGGGTTCCGAGCATCAGGCAGAAAGATTATTGCAGCATCCGTGAATATGGAGAGGCTCTGTCGACGCCCTTATCAGAAATATCAATAATTAATCTAATTCATCCATTAGCCATGGTTTTCAGAGTCCTGCCGAGCGCATGAATCTTGTCAGGACTGCTGAAAAAAAAAAAAACACACATTAACGAATCAAACAAATCCTATTCCTTTGGAGCTCCATGTGTACGGCACTGAGAAAATAGATGTGCAGGGGGAACAGCGTTGACCTTTGCCAAGGTCGAACGGATCTGGATTCGTTCTTTGATCCGGATTCATACCACGGATGTACACTACGACTGAATGGCTTCGTCCTTCAGCCCCATTGCATCTGCCCACCAATGTTTTTTTTTCTCCATAATCTTGCTAAACGGAGCCCCCCCCCCCCCCCGGACCCCCCCCCCCCCCCCGCCCCTACTCCCCTTCAGTTGGATCCGTACCAACATTTCATGAGTGCTTCGTTGAGCCTCATTCCATCTTTCCACCCAGTTTCGATAACATCCGTTTTGTAAGTTCCCCACTACCGCACTAATAGACGGTAGTAATACGTGCATTTTATGTCTGTTCACAAACTTATGTGATGTTTGGAGAGAGAGAGAGAGAGAGAGAGAGAGAGGAGAGAGAGAGAGAGAGAGAGAGAGAGAGAGAGAGAGACGTGTGTATGAGGAGTGTGTTGTTGTTGTTGTCTTCAGTTTAACGTCTTCAGAGAGAGAGAGAGAGTGTGCGTATGTGTTATAGTTGTTCTTCAGTTTAACGTCTTCCCACTAAAAGTGATATCAGACGGTGTATGATATTGCTTTTAAAGTTGTTCTTCAGAAATGAAATGTTGGTACGGATCCAACTGAAGGGGAGAAGGGGGGGGGGGGGGGGGGGGAGGCTCCGTTTAGCAAGATTATGGTCAACGCTGCTCCCTCTCTCTCTCTCTCTCTCTCTCTCTCTCTCTCTCTCTCTCTCTCTCTCTCTCTCCAAACCTTACATAAGTTTGTGAACAGACATAAAATGCACGTATTACTACCGTCTATTAGTACGGTAGTGGGTGTATGTGTGTGGAGGAATATATGTTACCTAAGAGGAAGACTGCCAAAATCATATTAAAGTGAACATCTAATTGGACCGCAAATGAAACAAAAGACAACTTTAAAAGCAAGATCAGTATCAGAAAAAGAAAGAAAAAAAGAAGAAGAAGAAGAGAAAGAAAGAAAGACAAAAGAAAGAAGTACAGGAACCATCAACGACAGACACGTTGATGAACAGGGTAACTAGGCCCTTGAAAGATACATACTCAAACGAACATGACCTCTTTGTATTTTCTTTCACACACATAACCATTTTGTAGATGCACAATCTGAGACGTCCAGTAGAAGAAAAAAAATATTGTAACAAATGTCGCTAACAGGCAGACCGCCAGACAAACAAACAGATCAACGGAAGAGGCCGAAGACCTCAGCTTTGTGGCCGTGGCTATACCTCTCGGCGTTAACTCCGACCTTGAAGTGATCCGGAGGCTTCAAGTCCCAGCTGTCTCTTGAGCTACGCCGGCGAGGTCCTCGGATTCGGTTGATGCTCCGTGTTTCTATCCTTGATCCCAGTTGTAGAACAAGCTCTGAGCTAACTGGATGGAGATGGAGTAGTTGGAACTAATTGCCCCTGGTAAGGTTACCCGTGCCCGACAGGTGCCCTAGGAGGGGTGGGACTAGACGCGTGTTCTGTCTTCATGTTTCTCATCGTCATCTGCTTCATGTTTACAGACTGGCAGTTTGCCGTCCTAAAGAGGTCTTGGCTGGGCTATAGACATCGTGTCTTGACTGGCTGAGGTTCCACGGTGGGAGTTACTACCACGTTATGGATGGATCCTACCTACGTTACCAGATGACAGAGTGATGTCTCTTCAGACTGTTGAATCAGAACGAGACTGCAGTCTTGAGTACTTCCGCTTAGACTTAACTCGTCTTCGTCCGCTTCTCTCAGTACATCTCCGTTCTTTTTACGTTTACTGCGTTCTTTCAATCAAAATAAAGACCCATAACAGAACGCAGCTGAGCTTGGAACTCTTGATGCTGTTCAGTCCGCGCTACCTCTCCTCTCTGCCTTAAAATAAACCTGTTCTGACTAGCATCCTCACTGTGGATAGGTGTATGGTTTGTGCGCTCGGTAGAGGTGGATAGGATGTGATTCACTTGAATGAATGATGAGTACACAACACATCGAGTTGCTGACAAAACATACTGTTGTAGGAGTTCTACTCATTACGACAGCAATTTATTATGCCAATGAAGATGACTATGATTATGATGATAATAATGACGATGATGATTAGAGTGCGCTGCTGCAGCTTTCAAGAAAAACCATTTCTTTTTCAAACAGAGAGTAATGTTCAGCGGTCAGTTTCTTGTATTTAGACTTGTAAAATGACATATGCACGTGACAATGTTCATCACATTTAACTTCATGTTTTTTTTATGTATCAATATGCCACACCTTTGTCTGTTGATGGTCAGATGCCGTGTAGCTCATATTCAGAATTCAAACTTGTTTTCAATATTTTCACAAGTTTTGCCCTAACTGGAATATAAAGTGAAAGTCTATAATAGACAAGAAGTTTGAAGGTTGGGTAATGATAACCAGTATATATTAGAGACGGGCAGGTACACAAAAAGGAAGATGAGCGGAGACTGCAGACACACACACACACACACACACACACACACACACACACACACACACACACACACACACACACACACACACAAGCGCGCACGCGCATACCGCTCTCTCTCTCTCTCTCTCTCTCTCTCTCTCTCTCTCTCTCTCTTATGTTCATTGTTTATGGACTCCTCTTCAGGAGCGGATGTAGCCTTCAGTAAATAACATGATTTCATTCTACCCCAACCCCTTCATTCCATTTTCATCTCTCGCTCTGCATCTCTCTCTCTCTCTCTCTCTCTCTCTCTCTCTCTCTCTCTCTCTCTCTCTCTCTCTCTCTCTCCTCACAGAATCCTAGCCTGGCCCCTTCCGAAGACCTCGTCGCGAGGACTCCACAAATTGCATCTGCAAGCTAAGGACCGGTAGATCTGCCACGAATCCCCTGACCAACGAGTCAACCCGGGACGTTGGCCATCCTGATCTCCCGATCTACACGACCAGTATACTATCATCCATTAGTACAGCCTACTCTACTTGGCCTTGGGGCGCGAAGGAAGGGACGGGACAGAGAGTGGGGATGGGGAGGGGGGGGGGGGGGGGGGGGTGTCAGGGGATTGAATCGGTCTTTCACCTCGGGCGTTAATCTGAGGGGACACACACACACACACACACACACACATACACACACACGCGCGCGCGCATGTACACACACAAACACACACATAGCGGTGGGGGGAAATACAATCTGGAAAATGAACGA
>JADBJO010002943.1:75000-87500 GCA_016801955.1 Conus betulinus | reverse complement strand
AAAGATCTGTCACAGTACGGACAGGCGATGGTGGCAGCAGCTGGAGATTTGTTGACACTGGTCTTCTTGATAATCCTGCGCTGCTCAGCTGCAGCAGTTCTGTTGCCTCCAGAGAGGTACAAAGGACGGGAATCACTATCGCAGCACAGTGACCGAGACAGCCTCTCTAATATACACACCACATCACCAGAATGGCAACACAGTCAGACAGGCACATAAGACGGCTTTTTTCAAATGGTGGTTGCAAGCGGAATTCGAACTGTGTTTGATGGCGAACTGGGTGCAGTACCTCTGAGCCAGTCGGGCCCCATGTCTACCGCTGATAGCTGTTGTTTACTGACGCCATAACCTTTACTAGAGTGTAAAGGAAGGAAAGAGCAGGGTCATCAGGGCTGCTCCCACCAGAAGACTCCACTCGCGTCTAAATAAGCAGTAGACAGTCACTTGTCCGATGCTTTAGAAGAAGAAGAAGAAGAAGAAGAAAACGATGATGAAGAAGACGCGAGGAGGAGTGGGAAGAGGAGGAGGAGGAGGAGCAGGAGGGGGAGGAGGAGGAGGAGGAGATTGAAGAGAAAATGACAAAGAAGATAAAAAAAAAAAGGAGAAGAAGAAAAAGAACAAGAACAAGAAGAAAACCAGCCGCCGTGGCGAAGTGGTTAGCGTCGTGGACTCCCGGCTAGGAGGTTGTGGGTTCGAATCCCATCAGAGTCATGTGGGTTTTTCTGCCCCGACCGGTTCCTACCCAGAGTTAAGTTTGCTGCGGACTCAGTTGGGAAGACTGGGACCACACAGTCGAGTTTCATCCACTTAATGGATGCGTTTCTGAGATGGATGCGTTTCCTCTTAATCATCATCATCCTCATTCTCATCGATCAGCATAAAAAAATGTCTCAAATTCTGTGGCCCTTCATGCCCTGCTCTCATGGTGACCTCAGTTTCGATGTCCTCTCCACGTCTGTGGCCTTGGTTTGGTTCCGTCGGCGTCACCGGTATCGGCGAGTCCATGGAGACTGTCGTTGGACGGACGTGGTGGCGCCCTCCGGAGGGAGAGCTCACTCACACCAGCTCGGCGACTAAGCAATTATTGTCGTCAGTAGGGGGCTTAGTAGGTTGTGTCCTGCGTGTTAGATCAGAACAGGCGCCACTGAACACCACCGGAGTGACTCGGCAGCAATGCAGTGTCTCCTCCGGTGGGTTGCCTCTTGATGACTTGACATTGGCTGCTGCTCCCTGTGGATTGTCGGTGCCGGGGCTGCGGCGGGGCCGACCGGGCTGTGGCTGTGGACGGGGTGTCGGAATGAGAGGCGTGGGTGCACTGCCACTGAGGTGGCGCAGAAATTGGGACAGAAAAAAAAAAAGAAGAACGAAAAGAGATGAAAAGAAGAAACTGAAAGAGAATCACCAAAAAGAAAAAGAAAAGAGAGAGAGAGAGAGAGAGAGAGAGAGAGAGAGAGAGAGAGAGAGAGAGAAGGATAAGAACTGACATCAGCAAAGAACATTTTCAGTCCATGAACACTTCAAGTAAAACCTCTTAAGGCCCGCTTCCCTCGCAGTATTTCCCACATTTCCTCCACGTCCCGCTTTTCTCTCGTTCCCTTCCCAAACTACCCCACCATCCTACACCTTCCACCACCCACACATCCTCCAATCAGCATCGAGCAGTCGCAAAGGATCATTTGCGTCGCATTTTGCGCATCAAGTAGTCCCTGCGTAGCGGAAAGACACGTCGATCCTTAATTCTAGAGCCCACGATCTCCACACAGGAAGATGCAATCATGGAAAAAAAAATTGACACAACACACACACACACACACACACACACACCAAAAAAAAAAACAAAGCAAAAATAAAACAAAGTAAAAAATAGAAGAAAAAAAAAAGAAAAGAAAAGAAAAAGAAAAGCCAAATAATCGAACAACGTGTACCATATTGCGTGGATAAGAACACGTTCTCCTGAGTGTCGCTTTGATGACAGTAATCGTTTTGTTGTCTCTCTCTCTCTCTCTCTCTCTCTCTCTCTCTCTCTCTCTCTCTCTCTCTCTTAACCTTCCCATACGGTTGACTTGTTCTCACCCACATTTCTCTTTCACAGTTTCCTTATCAACCTATCATTTACTCCCTCGTCTTTGTCTTTTCATTTCTGTTATCAAACCAGCCCGTGGATGACGAAAGAACCCAGCAGCTTATGAACTGCTCGAGAAAAACATCTCAACAGAGAGAGAGAGAGAGAGAGAGAGAGAGAGAGAGAGAGACAAATTAAGAAGTTTTGTTTTTCATTTACCTGTTCATTTTATCGTTCAGGTGTTCATTTGTCCATAACCCTCTTTGCGTGGGAATTTAGCTCTCTGAACGTTATTGTCAATCTGAGCGCGTGCGCAATACCAGCTCTGACAGGAGAAATCATGTGAAAACAAACGGCGAGCTGGACGGCCAATTCTGCTCCCGTAATAAAGATAATAACAAGAAAACCTCAACCAATCCAGATCTCTGGCCATGTCGAAGTCGCATTATCCCTCTGTCTCCAACCGCATCACTCACACCATCTCTCTCTCTCTCTCTCTCGTTACGTGGCTGGCTGCGCTGATCTCTTTTGGCCAAGCCACCCTAGGAAATTAAAGCCAAGATACTAAGGCGAGATTTCTGATTGGCTCAATCAGATGGCATTTCACATGACTGATCCCATCGGGAAAAGCGAAAGAAATCGAACGGCTATCTCTAATTGGCTCCCTTGATAGCCCAAGGATAAAGAAAATACAATGCCGATGCTGCACTGAACCAATCAGAGAGAAGTTTGAATTTGTCTTACTTTTTCCTTGTCAACCAGTTGTTGAATGTCATGTTTAATTATGACTGTCTGAGGTTGACAATCCGTCTGATTTGCATTCGTGTAGCCTGCTTGTATGCACCACAGCTAATCAATGGTTTTCATGCTCTTAGCGAAAAAGACTTCCATCTTGCGTAATAGAGCACAGAACACAACAACGCAATGCCTATAACTCAAAGAGAGACAGTGCGCTGCAAACCACAAAATACAATGCAACCTAAGGGAACACAGTGCACTGGATTGCAAAGACGTGGAACACACAGTGAGTTGTAATAGAACATGACACAAATGCACCACTGAGCAAAAAAATACAATGACATGGACTACAGCATGAAAAAATGCGACGTAACATAATCTAACACAGTGTGTTTCAAATGAAAAGGTGTCATGTACTGCAAGACGAATGCCCTACAATGCGGTAAAATACAGTTTCACAACGCAATGCATTGAAAAGCAACATAGACGCTGTGGTATGTGAAACAGCATATTTGCATTGAAAAGCAACAAATACGCTGTGTAATGTGAAACAGCACAGTTCAAAGCATTGAAAAGCAACAAATACACTGTGGTATGTGAAACAGCACAATGCAATGCATTGAAAAGCAACAAATACATTGTTGTATTGCTATGTAATAATAGCATAATGCAATGCATTGCGAAGTTACGAATGCGCTGTGATATAAAAAATAGAACAATGCAATGCATTGCAAAGCAACAAACCCTTTGTGTTATGTAAAACAGCACAACAGAATGCATTGCAAAGCAACAAACTCTTTGTGTTATGTAAGACAGCACAACACAATGCATTGCAAAGCAACAACTCTCTTTGTGTTATGTAAAACAGCACAACATAATGCATTGCAAAGCAACAAACCCTTTGTGTTTTGTAAAAGAGCACAACACAATGCATTGCAAAGCAACAAACTCTCTGTGTTATGTAAAACAGCACAACACAATGCATTGCAAAGCACAAACCAACTGTGTTATGTAAAACGGCACGACACAATGCATTGCAAAGTACAAACCCACTGAGTTTACCTATCTATCTATCTATCTATCTATCTATCCATCTATCTCTCCGACTGTAAAATATGCTGGGATAGATAGGAAAAATGGAGGTGTTAAAACAAAGAGGGGAACATTGCCAAAAAAAAAAATGTTCCGTTTGTGTGTGGTGTGTGTGTGTGTGCGTGCGTCCGTGCGTGCGTGTGTGCGTGCGTGAGCGCGCGCGCGCGCGCATGTGTGTAGTTTTAGAGTGAAAACACACACACACACACACACACACACACACACACACACACACACACGTCTTGCATACTGATGCTTTACTCCCCCCCCCCCCCCCCCCCCACCCAGTCCCTCCGGCATGTGTCCGGCCCAGGCATTGATGCGAGCCGAAAACAATCGGTGTTCCACAGACTGTGCTCAATGCAGGCCAAAGACCCGGATTGTGTTTGCGCCCTGTCTCTTTCTATCCGTTGTCTTGTCTCTGAACAACCACCCCCATCGGCCACATCAGGAGAGGACACTTTTTGGGGAGGAGAGAGAGAGAGAGAGAGAGAGAGAGAGAGAGAGAGAGAGAGAGAGTGAGTTCAGTCAGATTGTGTGTGTGTGTGTGTGTGTGTGTGTGTGTGAGAGAGAGAGAGAGAGAGAGAGAGAGAGAGAGAGAGAGAGAGAGCGACAGACAGACAGACAGAGAAAGACAGTGCAGCCATCGGATAGTGACAAAATGAGGAAGGGGGAGAGAGAACGAACCACGCAAAAGGAGAGAGAGAGAGAGAGAGAGAGAGAGAGAGAGAGAGAGAGAGAGAGAGAGAGAGAATGACAATATTTTAATGTTAGGCCTCCAGCCTGTAAACATAGGTACACGTAAACAATGTAGTGGCTATCCAAACAGACGGATGATAGGAATCAACTTAAATTTGTAGCAATGGTATGTTCTTCCCCTGTGTCTCAGTGCATAACAAAATATACATAGCTACATAGCTACATCACGATACACAATAAATGTCAGCACTTTACCTCTATTGACTAGTTAACCTTTAAATGCTTTGATATATATATATATATATATATATATATATATATATATATATATATATATATATATATATATATATATTTATCTCTTAGTTATGCGTAAGCTTCGCATCGAAAGAAAAAAATGTAGCTCATCTTCACTATTCTTACAAAATGGGCACTGCATATCCTCAGAATCATTTTTCCTGTAGCGTCTATTTTTATCTTTAAATCATTTATGCCCACTCTGAATCCGGTGAGTGCTGATCTAAATTTGTTAATGGTCATTATTGACAAGTATTGTTCACGGTGTGGAAGAAATTTGAAAGAGCAATAGAATCAAAATCTGTCACTTTCCTTAATTTTGGATTCCCATGTCTGTTGAAAACAGTCTATTATTCTTTGTTTGAATATTTTCAAGAACATTTTATAATTTCCAATCATTCCATTTATAAATACCTCCCAGAAACCATATCCGTCTAAACATGCTTTAATAGATGACACCCAGTTATTAACTTTTGACTGTCTTTCTGCTTCAGCCTTAGTGCTGAGAGAGAGAGAGAGAGAGAGAGAGAGAGAGAGAGAGAGAGAGAGAGAGAGAGAGAGAGAGAGAGAGAGAGAGAGAGAGAACAGCTACCGGATAGTGACAAAAGCAAAGACGATGTCGTGGCGGTGCTTGTCCGGATGAGTTAGAGAGGGGGGGGAAGTCGCAGCTGTCTTCGGCTAATGCAGGGCAGAATGAAAAAGATACTTCTATGTCTGTCTCTGTCTCCCTGTGTTTCTTTCTCTCTCTCACACACAGAGAAAGAAAGAAAGAGAGAGAGAGAGAGAGAGAGAGAGAGAGAGAGAGAGAGAGAGAGAGAGACAGAGAGAGACAGAAAGAGAGAGACAGAGACAGAGAAACAGACAGAGACAGAGAGGATATTCACGAACGCGCGCGCGTATATAGAGACAAAACAGACAGACAGAAACATGGAGAAGGAAAAACAGACAGGTACACACACACACACACACACACACACACACACACACACACACACTGAGCTGTGGCAGTGGCTCAGATCATTTCACAGAGGCGCTCAACGCCTGCCTATCATCTTGAGTGCATGTGGTCAGCCCTCAGCTAAGCCCCGTCCACACCCCCTTTCTACCCAATCCTTGTGCTCTACGTTTTCATGTGGTCAGCCCTCAGCTAAGCCCCGTCCACACCCCCTTTCTACCTAATCCTTGTGCTCTACGTTTTCATGTGGTCAGCCCTCAGCTAAGCCCCGTCCACACCCCCCTTTCTACCCAATCCTTGTGCTCTACGTTTTCATGTGGTCAGCCCTCAGCTAAGCCCTGTCCACACCCCCTTTCTACCTAATCCTTGTGGTCTACGTTTTCATGTGGTCAGCCCTCAGCTAAGCCCTGTCCACACCCCCTTTCTACCTAATCTTGTGCTCTACGTCCTTGTGGTCTACGTTTTCATGTGGTCAGCCCTCAGCTAAGCCCCGTCCACACCCCCCCTTCTACCTAATTTTTTTTTTTTTTTTTTTTTTTAAATGAATTTCAATATGGATGGCATTAATGATGTACACAAACAAGATATAGGATGTAAGGTTATAAAACACATGACATAAATTATTACAACTCCATCGATTCATGGCATTTAGAGAAAGTACACTATACAGACAAACTTTGTTCCCATTGTTTCATGGAGGCTCCAAGGTCATGGACAACATTAAACATATATACATACATATATTTACATATATATATATATATATATATATATATATATATATATATATATATATATATACATACATACACACATACATATACATACATACACATATATATACATACATACATACATACATACATACATACATACCCCCATCTACTCCCCCCCCCCCCCCCCCCACACACACACACACACACACACACACACACACTTAGGTACACATACATATATCACATAACATAACAATTAATCCTCTAGCAGCTTAATGTATGGTAACCATTTTGTTTGGCAGGTAGCCTGATTCGTCTTCATCAAGTACATATATTTTTCCATTTTATATCGATAGTTCAGCTCCTTCAAAAACATGTTTAGATTAGGCTTTGTTTTGTTGATTCTACATTTATAATTGAAATTTTTTCCCATTAAAATGATTAGATCTAGCATATCATCGGTTTTCGTTTTCTCATCCGTACCAAATAATATAATCTCCACATTAAAGGATATTTTTTTCACAGTGGGAACAATTAACTTTCAGAGCTCTTTCAAAGTCTTTCCAGAAAACACGGGTAAACTCACATTCCCATAGGTAATGATTGATAGAATCTTTCTCTCTATTACAAAAGTTACATTGTCACTATCGATAATTTGCATACTTTTCAGCACACTATTTGTTACCAAAATTCTGTGGCATATCTTAATTTGAAACCATTTTAGTTTTGTTTCTTTAATGTTGTTGATCCTTTTCAGTACCTCTGTCCAGTCAATAGGTATATTAAGACGCTGTTCCCACTTAACAAAGGCACTAATGTTAAGAACTTCATTCACTTCCACCATAATATCATAATAAGTACGAGTACCTTTAGTAACGCTGCAAATTTTTTGAATTGCTAATGTTTTATCTTTACTAATGTTACCGTCTAATTTCCTTTCTACCTAATTCTTGTGGTCTACGTTTTCATGTGGTCAGCCCTCAGCTAAGCCCCGTCCACAAGCCCTTTCTACCTAATTCTCGTGGTCTACGTTTTCATTTTAGTTATTCATCTATCTAGCTGTCAACCTCTACACCGCAGTCTCTTGACTTACAACTCGTGTTACGGCCTGTGTGGAGCAGTCAACTCGCAGCGACACTTCCCTGATACCACTTGATATTTTGAAACTGAGGGTGTGAGGAGAGGCAATCGGACAGGCAGACAGATAAACCAGGCGATACTCAATCACCGTCCTCCTCTTCAGAAGCAGCCGCTGCTGCGACAGCAACTTCCGCCTAGGCGTCGTCAGTCGCGGCAGCGCCTGTGTGGCTTCAAGGGATAGATCCACCACGGCTGTCGACGCTTCCCGTAAAAAGGTCAAGGCACATTGTGCCAGGGAGTAACAAGGTGTGCGCCTAGAGCTGGCGATCAATGGCAAGTACTGGGAATCACTGACAGAGTACGACCACCATGGATGGGGGGTCAATGAGAAGTACACCTGTCGCTGGCCATCGGAGAGACGTTGCGCTTATCGTTGGCGATCATGGACAAGTGCGTCGGTTGCTGAGAAGCGAAGCGAAGTGTGCCTGTTGCTGGTGATGATAAATGTGAGGCTCGCGTACTGCTAAGGATCAGTGAGAAGTGTGCCTACTGCTGGTGATCAGTAAGAGGTGTGTCTAAAACTGGTGATCAATGGGAGCCGCGGATATGGCAGAGAATCTATGAGAAGTGCACCCGTTGCTGAGGATCAGTGAGAAGTAAGCCCATTGCTGGGGATCAGTGAGAAGTACGCCAAATGCTGGGGATCAGTGAGAAGTACGCCAAATGCTGGGGATCAGTGAGAAGTACGCCAAATGCTGGGGATCAGTGAGAAGTACGCCGTCCGTCACTGGGGTCACTGAGGGTCAGTGAGAAGAATGCATATTGCTGGGGATCAATGAGAAGTACGCCTACTGCTGGGGATCATTAAGAAGTACGCCTGTTGCTGGGGATCAATGAGAGGGACGCCTATTGCTGGGGATCAATGAGAAGTACGCCTGTAGCTGGGATCAATGAGAAGTGCGCCCGTTGCTGGGGATTAATGAGAAGTACAACCATTACTAGGGATTAATGAGAAGTACGACCATTGCTGGGGATCAACGAGAAGTGCGCCTATTGCTGGGGATTAATGAGAAGTACGCCTTTTTGCTGGGGATTAATGAGAAGTACGCCTATGCTGGGGATCAGTGAGAAGTACGCCTATTGTTGGGGATCAGTGAGAAGTACGCCTATTGTTGGGATCAGTGAGAAGTACGCCTATTGCTGGGGATCAGTGAGAAGTACGCCTATTGCTGGGGATCAGTGAGAAGTACGCCTATTGTTGGGGATCAGTGAGAAGTACGCCCGTCACTGGGGTCAGTGAGAAGAACGCCTATTGCTGGGGATCAGTGAGAAGAACGCGTATTGCTGGGGATCAGTGAGAAAGACGCCTATTGCTGGGGATCAGTGAGAAGAACGCGTATTGCTGGGGATCAGTGAGAAGTACGCCTATTGCTGGGGATCAGTGAGAAGAAAACGCGTATTGTTGGGGATCAGTGAGAAGAACGCGTATTGCTGGGGATCAGTGAGAAGTACGTACGCTGCTGGGGATAATGAGAAGTACGCCTAATGACGAAACCACAATGCACTGCTCATGAATATTCCACTTGTTCCCAGAAGCACGATCATCATTTTCATCTTATGACACCGTTTCTCTGCCATACGCACTGAGGACAGCCTACCACCCCCTTTGCTCAGTCCTACCCCCTCTCCTCTTATTTTCACCTCCCCCCCCCCCCCCCTCCCTGCTCTGCACCCACCCCCCACCCCCACCTCCCACACCGCCGTTCCTCAACAACACACGCCAGGGGTCTGGAATCAAGGCGGTGGACACATCACACGGACCGTCCAGCGAACCACTGCGCCGTCCGCGCTGAGGGAGAGCGGTCATCGTGTAATTGACCTTGCCCCAACGCAAACAATGAGCACATTGACGTCCACTCCTCCTTTCGCTTTTGAACATTGTCTTAAAGCTTGATACACACAAACACAGCCCCAAAGCCCACGTCACACGTTGTAGGTTGGAGAGGGAGATGGAGGGGGAAGAAAAAGAGGGGTTGGGTGGGGGCAGGGGTGGGGGCAGGGGCAGATTCGCGCACGTTCGTTGTATTGAGGGACAATGCTATTGTCTTAACAACGAATGTCCCCTCCCCCCTTCCCCCACCCCAACCATTAGCCAAAATCCAAGTTCGATTGAGAATGACAGAGGGAGAAAATTCATTTGGTCTTTGAAGTTACACAGAATGCTGGTAATTGTTTGTTCTTTATTTTTTTTAGAATGAGACTAACAAAAAGAGCACACACATACACGTTCTGCCTTTTTTCTGGATGATATAAGCAATGGAGAGAGAAAATGGGATTTCACGAACAGATTAATGATCATTTGCCGTTTTGGTTTCCTTGGCTCTTCAGTTCACTTTTCGACAGCATTGCCATTCCTGTTCTTTTGTGTCCTGATGTTTTCTAAAATCAAATCTTTTTATGGATCTACTGGTGCTACGGTTCATAATGCTCTTACATATTTCGGGAACATAATATTTATCGAAAACTAAAGCTTTACAGTTCAAGTAAAATATACTGATGTCCTGTTTCTCCCCCTGTGCCCTTAAAATAAGTTTCCGCGCAACTGATCTTTCTCTTCTCTGTCTTTCGTTTCTGCAAAGACACCATCAGCTGTTCACTCGCTCAGCCGTAGTGAAATGAACAGAAACAGGCCTTAATTATACATCACTAAAAGTATACACTTCTTAATCACACGCTGCTAAAAAGTACACATTCTACGTACTCCATAATTACACACATAGATGAAGGACGCACATTCCATGATAACAATCACAGCTAAAGGACGCACATCCATTAACACACATGTGTGAAGAACATCCATTTCAGACTCACAATCATAGCTGAAGAACGCACTTGTTATAGTCACACAAAAGTAAAAGACGCACTTTTCCATAACTGCAATCACAGCTCATAAACGCATACTTTTATTATTACCTACAACTGAAAAACACACGTTGTATTACCACAATCATTGCTAAAGAATGCACATTCCATATCCGAACATACTCAAGAACACACATTTCATAGCAAACGTAGCCTAAGAGTACATATTTCACAACCACAAATTGCTAAAGAAGGCAGATTCTAGAATCACACATAGTTAAAGAATGCAGATTTTATAACCGCACATCCTTGAAGAAAGAAAGAAAGAAAGAAAGAAAGAAAGACGAAAAACCACCATCTGCACACTAGATGTTCCATAATCATACATAAATAAATAATCAAGCAAGCAGCTAACCAACCAACTCAGTAACTCACTCGCTAACATATGCACATTCCTTAAACCCTTATAGGTGAGACACAGAAATGTCTTTATCACACGTAGCCAAAGAACGCATACTGCAGAAAATATAGCTAAAGAATACGTTTGCAATATAAACGTAATCAAAAACGAAAACGCTTTCGCATAATCTGTTCAAGCCCAGCGCCATGGACAGAAAACTGTGACGTCACTTATGGGGGACAGCATGTTTTCTTCTAATGTTAACAAAATTCATGCTCATGAGCGCTGTTCAATATGTCACCAAGAATATTCCAGCCACACAGGGTTGCTAGAGACTCATATTATGAACGTCATAGCATTTGCTTTTTGTCGAGGATTGTAGAGAATGCGAGTTGTTGAAAGAAAGAGAAAAGACACAAACAATGACGCAATATTTGCATTACGAAGGATAGCGTTCCAAAGTCCACGAAACAGGGAGCAGACGACTACAAGAGCAAACTTCTTCGTCTTCGCCGAAATCCCCTTGTCGACTCAGTGCAAAGCTTTCTGCTGTCAAGATGTGTACTTAATAATCACTGCAAGAATGACTGGCGAGCTACATCGGGCGAATTTGATTTGACTCGCATGGAACAGCCAGGTCGTTCAACCACACAACTGACGTCACATTCAAGGGAGGTTAAGCAATGCCAAGATTCGGCTGGTCACTGCCTTTATCCTTATTTACAGATTAAAATGCCTGCTTTGATGGATCGTTAAAGGTTGATCGGAAACTGTTCAAATGTTGATTCTCACTCTTCCAAACACTTTATATATCCAGTTGAGCTGATAAATTGTTGCCAAGTTCGAGACAAGACCTTTACGAATCATACATAAACAGCTAAAGAACACGCATTTAATGAGTGCTCATAATTAAGGAATGCGACAACTCGTACAGACCAAGAATGCACATCTCATAACTGCATACAGCTCATACGGTTTTGTTTCGCAAGCAGTTCCGTCCATCAAAATTTAAGTCCGTTTGTGGATGCAGTTAATGACTTACTGACAGGTTATGGATTGTGCGCTTATTACATGTCGTCGAGCGGAGAGTGTGTGTCTGTGCGTTCTTCAGTCTCCATTGAAGCTTATCCACCGGAAAACGGTTCTATCTAATTACCTGTAATGGTCTATTATTTAAAAGAGCTGATAACAAAGGCAGCGTGACGTTGACAGTTCAGTGTAATGTTCTGACGATCATGGCCGTACAATATCACATGGTGTTTTCGTTGCAATGTACTCTAAACATTTTAAACATTGCAATATCTCTCTCTCTCTCTCTCTCTCTCCTCTCTCTCTCTCTCTCTCTCTCTCTCTCTCTCTCTCTCTCTCTCTCCACATATGCTCTCTCTCTCTCTCTTTTCTTTTCTATGCTTATCTATTTCTCCCCCTTTCTTCTCTTATCTTTTTCTCTCTTTCTTTCTCTTTTCCTTTTTTTTTTTTTTTTTTTAAAATTTGATGTTTTGTTTTGGCGGTTTTTCTTTTTTCAAATTCCTTCTTTCTTTCCGTATTTCATTTCTTGCCTCTATCTTTCCCTTGCCACCCTTCTGTACTTTCTGAGTT
>JADBJO010002943.1:70000-72500 GCA_016801955.1 Conus betulinus | reverse complement strand
GGGGGGGGGGGGGGGGGTGGGGGGGGGGGGGGGGGGGGGGGGGGGGGGGGGGGGGGAGGGGCGGGGGGGGGGGGGGGGGGGGGGGGGGGGGGGGGAGAGAGATGATAATGATGACGACGACGATGGTTTTAGAAATCTGGATGCTGTTACTCACTACCCCTGGAAAATAGACTAAAATGTTCATGCGCAAGATAAAAGCTTACGTCACACAGCCAACCACCAGGTAGTGATTGGTCATTACCATCGATTATCGTTAATTGTCACGGGGTGGGTCCGTGAACAATCTCCTCCGTCCGGGTAGAGGGTCTGTCTCCAGTCCAATCCTTTACATCATCATAACAGCAACAACAACAACCACAACGACGACAACACCAACACACCATCTCTTCCAACGACAACAACACATTGAAGAATCGCTGACAGGTTGAACACAGGCGGACACAGCTGCATGCTCCGAGCATGACGTCAGCGCCTACACACACACACACACACACACACCACACACACACACACACACACACACACACACACACACACACACTCCCCAACCCCCCCCCCCCCCACCCCCACCCCCATCCACGGCTCAATGACCGGCGACGCTTCACCAAACGATGTTACCCCCCCCCCCCCACCCCACCCCCACCCCACACCCCCCTCACGTGGCCGGGGTCGTGATTGAAGCCTCGTGTCGCCGTCATGGGCGGCCAGAGATGGAAGGCTGTGCAGTGCGTGGACCAGCGAAGACGGGCAAGTGCTGGCTGGGGAAGACCTCGTGACTGTTGACAGCAGGATTGTCTGTGCCTGACTGCACCTCGTGCAGAGGGCGCGCGCGGACCCGTCAGGACCGGGGTTGTCTCCCTTCCCTGTCCATGGTGTTGTCTTGGGAAGGACGTCGCCTGGAGAGGCATGAGGTGGGGTGGGGGTGGGGGTGGTGGTGGTTGGGGGTGGAGGGTGGTGGGGGAGCGGGCAGTGTGGTGAGAGGGGGAGGTGGCAGACCGCAGGGCTCCGTTAGGATCAGTCGGTTCAGGCTGTGGGGTGCAACGGGTTTGGGGTCATGGGGTGGTTGAATGGTTTTTCTGGAGAGAGAGAGAGAGAGAGAGAGAGAGAGAGAGAGAGAGAGAGAGAGAGAGAGAGAAGAGAGAGGAGGGGGAGAGGGGGGGGGGGGAGGAGGACGGGAGAGGGGGAGGGGGAGAGGGAGGGGGGAGGGGGGGCGGGGATGGCGGGGGGGGGGGGGGGGGGGGGGGAGGAGGACGGGAACCCAAATCGGGGATGCAGGGGAAGGGTGGAGAGATAGAAATTGGGGTGGAGAAAGTAAGAGGATTTTTGCGCGTGCACCAAATGGTGTTTATATATTTTTTTTTTTATGGAGTCCATCGATTCAGAGATCCGAGAGGTAATATAAGGTAGACAGAACAAGGTAAGACTAATGACAATAGAGAGAGAGAGAGAGAGAGAGAGAGAGAGAGAGAGGAGGGGGAGGGAGAGAGGGAGGGAGGGGGGAGCAAGGGAGGGAGGGAGGGAGGAAGCGAAAGAAACGGAGGGGAGGGGGGGGGGGGGGGCGGGTGTTGCATGTACAGCACACAAACGTGTTTTGGACCCAGACAATCTGCGTTCTGGGTGTGGGCCATTCGCTGACTGCAGGCAGTGTTGGGATTGGGGTTGTGGTGACCGCTTTGGTATGTATGACACACACAGAGAGAGAGAGAGAGAGAGAGAGAGAGAGAGAGAGAGAGAGGGGTGGGGGGTGGGCATCGTGGAGTTAGCTAATCATTATGTTTTGGAAACACGTCGTCTCATGGCGGGATGGCAATGTTGCTTTCGACTTGTGTGTGAGACAGCAAACTATTGGAAGCACACATGCTTACAGTTGTGCTCGAGATTCCTTTCAATCAACTTGTGTCCACTTTTTTTTTTTTTTTTAAGCTTTATGAGACAGGGAGGCTGGTGAGACAGACGAATCATCCTATTTTCAAAATAGATTTGTATTGAAGAAAATGTCTTCTAGTGTTTTGCTTCTTTGTGAGAAGGAACCCAGGGTGGTGGTGAAAGAGGGGAGGGTAAGGGGGTGAGGTGGGGGTGGTGGTGGTGGTGGTGTAAAAGCTCTTGGTGACTTTTTTTTCTCAGGTAGAAGGGAGGTGGGAGGGCAAGAAAGAAGTAGAAATGGATGTCGCCTTTAGGTTTATTGGTTTATTTCTTAGCGAGTAGTAAGACAATGATACAATGAAACTGAAGCAAATCACCGTAATGTTTTGGAGAAAAAAGATATAACGGGATAGGAATGGCAAAGGAAAGAGAGAGGAAGGGATGGGGCGGGTGTGTGTGTGTGTGTGTGTGTGTGTGTGTGTGTGTGTGTGTGTGTGTGTGTGTGCGTGTGTATGTGTGTGTGTGTGTGTGCGCGCGCGCGCGCGCGCGCGCGTGTGTGTGTGTGTGTGCGCGTGTGTAGGAAACAAAACACACATCCAGGGAGTGAGACAGAACTTACTGGGGGAAACAGTACCCA
>JADBJO010002943.1:30000-40000 GCA_016801955.1 Conus betulinus | reverse complement strand
CTGGGTGGTCGGGACGGAGTAGAACACTGCAGAAATAACCCGTCAAGATAAGCGAGTCAAGATACTGCTGCACTGCTGTGCTGATGCTGCGCATTTTCTTTTTTTTTTTTTTTTTTTTTTTTGTAAAAGGTCGGCTGCATACTGCTTACAAATAGCCAGATATTGACACTTTTAATGAGCTTTTCCGAAATTTATCTCTGAAATCTCTCTCGTCTCTCTCTCTCTCTCTCTCTCTCTCTCTCGCTCTCTCTCTCTCTCTCTCTCCTCTCTCTCTCTCTCTCTCTCTCTCTCTCTCTCTCCTCTCCATCTCCTTTCTCTCTCCCATTTCCTCTCCGTCTCTATCTCTCTCCCCATCCCTTTCCCTCTCTCTCCCCTATTTCTCTCCTCTCTCTCTCTCTCTCTCTCTCTCTCTCTCTCTCTCTCTCTCTCTCTCTCTCTCTCTCTCTCTCATCTTCTGTGGAGAGGACACTTCGTGATGTTCGTCGCTGTGCGGGAATAAAACAGGCAGCCCCCTTTCTGAGGAAGCTAGGGAGAGGTGGGGTGTAGAAGCGACGTCAGTGTGAACCACAAGGTTCAAGTTGAAATGGGCGTCAACGGGTGGCCGTTTTAATGTCTTGTATGCATTGCAGAAAATGAGAAAAAAAAACTGATTTGGTAAAACAGTAAAAAGTGTCAAATACAGAGATACGACTACGTGGAGAAAAAACACACCCACATACCTCTGTCCCTCCTCCTTTGTCTCTCTCATTCTCTGCCTTTTCTTCGTACTGTGCTGTGTAGTCATCACATGCGCCATACATGCAATTGCCCCCCCCTCCCCCCTCTATCTCTCTGTCTGTCTGTCTGTCTGTCTGTGTCTGTTTCTCTCCCTTGGATTATACAAGACTATTGTTTTGGTAATGAATTATGTAATGTTATTTTACGTGTATCCCCCTTCTAAGGGACCAAGGCCTTTACGAATAAACATTTTTGTCTTGTCTTCTCTCTCTCTCTCTCTCTCTCTCTCTCTCTCTCTCTCTCTCTCTCTCTCTCTCTCTCTCTCCCCTCTCTCTCTCTCTCTCTCGTTAAAAAAATATCACATTTCGCAATGGATACAAAAGAATGTGCGTCAGCTGTTGAAGGCCGGGCATCATTCATACATATTTGTGTTAATGCATATACATACAAACGATTTTATAAAACGATACGGAAAGTAAGAGGAAAGCGGAGCGGGCTGGAGGGGGGGAAGGGGGGTGGGGTGTGGGTGGTGGTGGCGGGGGTAGAGGAACGGTCAAAGAAAAATGAAATGGCAGTCCATCAGTGCGGGCAGAACGTGTGAAACTTCCAGCACATGGTGTCCAAAAGGAGAGAAAATAATGCATCATCCGGTCACCCGGCTGTTGCTGCCGTTCTTGCTGATCTTATTTCTTCTGTTACAGCCGGTGTTGTCGTCTGTCATTTGGTGATATCTTCCATCGTCATTGTCGTTGCTGTTCAATTTTGACCTGTTGTTTGCTTGCTTACTTTCGCTCGGCCATTGGTTGTTGTTGTTCTTCCTTTTATCCCCCCCTCCCCACCCCCCCGCTCAAAGTTATAGACAGGGGAAATCATCCCAGAAGATCGGGATAATCATCCCAGAAGAGTGGGATAATCATCCCAGAAGAGTGGAATCAGCATCCAAGGAGAGTGAGATAACAACCCAGGAGAATGGGATAATCATCCCGGGAGAGTGGGGATAACCATCCTAGAAGGTAGGATAACTTTCCCAGGAGAATGGGATCAACATTCCGGCAGAATGGGATAATCATTCCAAGAAAGTGGGATAACCATCCTAGAAAGTGGGATAACCATCCAACAGAATTGGATAACTATCCCAGGAGAATGGGATCAACATTCCGGCAGAATGGGATAATCATCCCAAAGAAAGTGGGATAACCATCCTAGAGAGTGGGATAACCATCCAACAGAATTGGATAACTATCCCAGGAGAATGGGACAAACATTCCGGCAGAATGGGATAAACATTCTGGGAAAGTGGGATAAACGTCACTGGAGAGTTGGACAGACATCCCTGGAGAGTGAGATAATCATCCCAGGGAAGTGGGATAATCATCCCAGGAAAGTGGGATAAGCGTCACTGGAGAGTGAGATAATATCCCAGGAAAGTGGGATAAAAACGTCACTGGAGAATCAGATAATCGTCCCAGGGGAGTGGAATAACAGCTATCCCTGTCAAAGCATGATAGGCACATCATTGATTCGTGGTTCTGTTTTATCAGACTACAAGATCCAAAGTACTAAAACGTAAACTTTCGATTACAACAATTTTGATTCTTTATAAGTCTAACTTGGCTGGGAATTAATTGTGCTTTGCCTTAAATCTGACACATTCTGAACACTAATTTTCATTCAGCAGAAACGTTTGGGACGTTACTGTGTCATTTGTCAATTATAGCCGCGATAATCAATTACATTTTACCATAATCGTATGCAAAAACAAGACTTCATCCAAACTAAAGATTGCAGAATATGACAGCGGCGATTATTACATGCATTTGCATCGTAAATGTATTTGCCAAAACGGCAAATTATTAGTTTTGCATCAGGTTCCTAAAATTTAGCCGTTGAAGAGAGAGAGAGCGAGCGAAGAGAGAGAGAGAGAGAGAGAGAGAGAGAGAGAGAGAGAGAGAGAGAGAGAGACACTCACACACACACACACACACACACACACACACACACACACACACACACACACACTGACAGACAGACAGACAGACTGACTGACTGAAAAGCGGAGCCAAAGGCATGCAGCGTGAAGGCAGATATAATACTGGCGGCTTATTAGCGCCTCATGAATAATGCAACACAACTTTGGCGCGTGGAGGATGGGTGTGTGCTTGGTGCAAATGCTTTAAGTGACCAGCGAAGGCGAAACACATCATGCACCTGTAACTCTGCTGTACGGTAGCGCGAAAGCATGAAGGGTACTTGATGATACCCGTCAAAGTGAAACCCTTCACCGCACTACGACATGGACCTAGCAGCTCTAGAAGTGCCCTGCGTGAATCCGCTATAACGGGGAGTGTGTACGGTAATGAGATTACTACGTTCAGCGCACTGAGTGGGTCCGATAGATCAGGGAGAGTGCGGCGATGAGGTTACCACGTTCAGAATCAAACCTGCCCGCGGGCGACACTTCGTCGGCAGACCGAACGTTGACCCGCTCCTATCCATGATTGTCTGAGAGAGTTGTCTGAGAGAGAGAGAGAGAGAGAGAGTACAAGGAGACACTTCTTTTTCCTCATTCTTCATCAGATTCAAGAATGAAGCACACAAGAGAGAGAGAGAGAGAGAGAGAGAAAGAGAGAGGGAGAGAGAGAGAGAGAGAGAGAGAGAGAGAGAGAGAGAGACAGACAGACAGAGATAGACAGACAAACACAGATACAGACAGAGATAGGCAGAAAGAAAGAGCATTATTCACAGTCTATTAGCGCGTCTTCCTTTCTTCCGTCTTGAGTATGCAACGATCCTGGCGCGTAGACATGTGCAAATACATCAATGACAATCCCCCACCCCCACCCCTCCCCCTCCCCCACCCGTCCCCCTTCCCTACCACTCGCCGGTACGACGACATCGTAGTCTTCATCAAGGTTGTAAGATGAGGGCATCAACCCTACCCTAAAGAGTGCACTCGCCTGACGTGACCAAAGGGAGAGAACTCTATCCCGCGCTTAGTGGCGTCCATCTCTCGCACCCCTGTTGGTCACGTGTAGCTGCAGGGAGAGCCCGTTAATGGTGTTTGGCCCTGGGAGCGGTCTGTGGACGACTTTGAACAGGCTGGACACTGAACTTGAGCTGTTGTCGGTATCGTCAAAGAGAGCGGAGGATGGTGGGAAGCACAAGAGGGTGGACGAAGAGGGGGAATGAGGGAGCGAGCGAGGAGTATTCGCTCTCTCTCTCTCTCTCTCTCTCTCTCTCTCTCTGTCTCTGTCTCTCTCTGTCTGTCTGCCTGTCTGTCTGTCTCTCTCTCTCTCTCTATCTCTCTCTCTCTGGTATACAGGTACAGCCAGATAGATAAACAGATAGACAGATGAACAGACAGATATAGATTTATGTATATATGTATTTAGAGATAGAGACATAGATCTACACACATGTAATATATATATATATATATATATATATATATATATATATATATATATATATATATATATAGAGAGAGAGAGAGAGAGAGAGAGAGAGAGACAGAGAGAGAGAGACAGACAGACAGACAGACAAACAGACAAACAGAGACAGAGACAGACAGACTGACACAGATGCAGTTGTTTCTGTTCTATGATAATGCATCAGCAGTCGTCTCGATTTCGGGTTCACAAAATGAAAATGAAGTTTGTGAAGCATGCAAGAAGTTAAGCAGACATATTGGTAGGTACAGAGAAACAGTGAAATTGTGTGTGTGTGTGTGTGTGTGTGTGTGTGTGTGTGTGTGTGTGTGTGTGTGTGTGTGTGTGTGTGTGTGTGTGATGTGCCTATGTGTGTTATGTACGTGCGCGCGTGTGTGTGTGTATGAGAGAGAGAGAGAGAGGAGGAGAGAGAGAGAGAGAGAGAGAGAGAGAGAGAGAGAGAGAGAGAGAGAGAGAGAGAGAGAGAGAGAGAGAGAGATTAAAAACCAGCTTCTGAAACAAGATGAAATGGAGAACATGATTATTAAGCAAAAGGAAGTAAGCAATGAAGACAGCTGTTGATTCTATAAACGCGCACGCACAAGCATGCACACACACACACACACACACACACACACACACACACACACACACACACACACACACACACACAATTTCACTGGTTTCACTGAATTTCACTGAAGCGCGCGCTTCAAACCAAACCATAACCCATGAAACATACTCATCGTTCCCAGTATGACACATTTGTAATGTTCATAACTATTGTATGCCGGGAGGAAGACAGGGAAGATAGGAAAGGGGGAGAGGAAAGTTTTTAAACATTAGCACCTGAGGGGCTGAAATAGTGTGTTTTTCTTTCTTTTCTTTCTTTCTTTTCTTTCTTCTTCTTTCTTCTTTCTTTTCGTTTTCTCTTTTCTTTCTTTCTCTTTTTCTTTTCGTTTCTTTCTTTCTTTTTTCTTTCTTCGAAGATTGACATACACTGGTGTTGTCTGATCCAGTTTGGGAGAGATTTCCATCAATCACTCGAATTTGTTGAAATTGACTTGAGCAGGTCACGTCTTGAAACCGGGGACAGTGATTTTGGAGAGGGTCTTTTGGGGTATAAGTAAAAAGCTGTCCATCAATGTTTTCCATCATAATCTTGTTCACAATAAAATCTTTTTTCTCTTTGTAGTTTTCGGCGTAGGAGAAGAATTTTAGGGTTTTATGGTTAGAGTCCTTGAGGCTAGTGCTTGGTAGATGGACTTACTTGAGCACGCGTTTACGCACACTCTACGATGGTTTGTGTTTTGCGCTAGAAAAGTCCAACAGGTGGATACAGAGTCTGTGTTTGACTGAATGTGAGTATGAAAAATAAATGCTTTCGTGGAATTCATCAGCTTGTCGGAATCCACACTCGAGTCGATTATGACAAGTTTATAAATTTTGGTGAAATTCTTCTTCTAATGGAAATCATACGGGGGTTCCACCAACGTTGTTACAAACAGTTATTCCCAGTACTTTATGTTGGCAACCTATTTCGCAGATTGGTTTTCAAGTTTAGTGGAAGGGGTATTGCTGTAAGATTTTGATGTATCTGTCCAGCTGTGAAAAGCATTGATTTTCTTTCTTAACGTTGAGTGACATGTGTCCAAATTCAGTCTATTTTTTACCAGATCATCAGCACTTCGGGTTTCTTTTATACAGTGGAAGATCGTTAATGTAAAATGAAAAGAATAAGGGTCCTGGAGTTGAGCCGTGGGTGACACCATAGTAAAGTTTTCAAATTTTCAGACAGTAGTACCATTGCTACACACTGTCGCCTATTCTTTAGAAATGAGTGAGGGAATTTAAAACGATTTTTGGATAAATCACACCGCTCTAATTTCTGAAAAAGGTTAGGGCCGATCGCATCGAAAGCCTTTCTTAAATCAACGAATATAATACCAAAACATCTGTTATGGTTAACGTTGTTTAGCCTGTCCTCTACACGGCTGATTGAGGCTCTAAACTATGAACGTTTTGTCGAAAACCTGATTAGCTAGGACACAGTAACTAATGTGTATTCAAGTAGTAAAGAGCACGTTATTTCAAAAGTTTGGACAGTATTTGAAAAACTAGAGAGTATCACTATCAGCAGCAACAGCTGTTCAGCAGCGGTAGTAGTAATAGTAGTAGTAGCAGCAGCAGCAGCAGTAGTAGTGGTAGCACTAGTAGTAGAGGCAGTAGTAATAACGGTAGTAGTAGAAATTATAGCCCTCTTAGTGTTAGTAGCAGCAGCAACAGTAGTAGTAGTAGTAGTGGTAGTAGTAGTAGTAGTAGAAGTAGTAGTAGAAGTAGTAGGAGGAGTTGCAGTAGTAGTAGTAGTAGTAGTAGTATGTTGGTGGTGGTGGTAGTAACAGTGGTGTTGGTAGTAGTAGTAGTAGTAGTAGTAGTAGTAGTAGTACTTGTTGTTATTGTGGTAGTAGAAGTAGTAGAAACAGCAGCAACAGCAGCAACGAGGGAGAGACAAAGACGGACTAGAAGACAGAGCGAAGATGACAATGACATATAGTTCATTATCGCCTCTGACTTCCCTCATGAATATTCAACGATTCTGGCGCGCGGATGTGGCACTGTTGCATGCAGCCTACAATTATGTTGAGGATGAATAATCGTCTGCCTGCCACTCCCCACGAGAGAAATGAGAGTTCCGATCGTGTATCCATCCACCAGTGAGATGATGTTCCTGTTCGTAATGTAAGTGGGGAAAATAGTGGTGGTGCACCATTACAAAAAGATTTCCTTTCCAGTTTGAGCAGCTACATACAACATTTCCTCATAGGATAGACACATACATACATACATACATACATACATACATACATACATACATACATACATACATACATACATACATACATTGACAGACAGACAAATAGATAGAACATTTATACACCTATTCAACTGAATGGCCTTACAGTTCACACAAACATACGTCGACTAAATCACAGAAACAGGGTCATCCTCAAGATTGCACCCTGCAGTCACAAGCCTACCCCATTTCTGGGCGTGTCACCACCCAGTCTCACACGACCTCTCCACCCATCGTTCATCTTTCAAAAAAAAATCTGAATGTAACATAGACACCCAAACACAGATAACATCACTGGAAATGGCACCGGAACGTATTTGTGTACATCAGTTAGATGGGGAAAGAAATGTTTTCAAGTTTGATTCAAAAGTGGGTAGAGATGCAGAGTGTAAATGTAGATGTGGGAGACTGTCCCAGATAAAATTTCCCTCACAGGCAGAGAAATGCTAACCAAATTGTTCGTACTAACAGAGGGAGTATCAGTTATCGAGTCCACATGATGGGGGTATACAAACGGAAAAAAAAACACACACGCACACACAGAGAACACGCTTACTATGTTAGATAACAAACATGAAAAGTAAGAAACTGAATCCGAGGTTGTTGAAACATCGTCAGCTTTTCTTCCTTTTTGCCTCTCTTACTAACCCATATCATTTGCCGATCTCCTCGATTCTATTTCCTTGCAATTGGTACCCATAAAAACCGCAATGTACTTGTTAGGCAGGGAGAAGGATGCGAAGTACTCTCTTGAAAACCGTCAGACCAAGTGGATTTCAGTCCACGATTTGGATCCAACCTTTTAGGACATCTGTGACGTTTACCGGACCCTCGGCGTAGCCAAGGTGATTGGCTGGGCTGTAAACGACAACATGTGACATTGCCCAGACTGTACTCACGATTTAAGCGTGTTCAGAACGAGACCTGCCCGTAAGAGTTGTTCAAGATATCCAGTTGTCATCCCATCATCCTCTCCCTTCCCGCAACTTCATTGAGAGAGAGAGAGAGAGAGAGAGAGAGAGAGAGAGAGAGAGAGAGAGAGAGAGAGAGAGAGAGAGAGAGAGAGAGAGAGAGAGAGAGAGACAGGCGAAGAAGAAGAAGATTATGAAGACGACAATGATGATGATGATGATAATGTTGATGATGATGATGATGATGATGATGATGATGATGATGGTGATGATGGTGAGGATGATTATGACGATGATGACGAAGATGAAGAAGAAGAGAAGAAAAAGAACTACAACAACGAGAAAAAAAAAATCAAAGAGAAACACATGCAGCTAGAGAGACAGATATAGGCAGGCATGTAGACAGACAGACGATGAGAAACGCTTCAGACATTTTTTTTTTTTTATTGACATTGACTTATACAGTATTTGTGTCAAGGGGGAACAAGATCATATTTGCAGCCCCAGGAAAGAAGGAAAAAATCTACAATGAAATAGGCACACAGTAAATGTAAACAGTCAAAGCATTTCGAAATAAAGTAATAGAAAAATCAAAAAGGGGATTCGTCTTGATAACAATCAAATACATAGTAGAAGTAAAGAAATGGAAAGAGAACACTTTATACACACAGGCGCTCGCGCATGCACACACGCACGCACGCACACACACACACACGCGCACACACACACACACACACACACACACACACACACACACACACACACACACACAGAGGCAGAGAGAGAGAGAGAGAGGGGGGGGGGGGGGAAGAGAAGATGAAGAAGAAGAAGTAGTAGTAGTAGTAGTAGTAGTAGTAGTAGTAGTAGTAGTAGTAGTAGTAGACGAAAGAAGAAGAAGAAGAAGAAGAAGAAGAAAAACCCAAAAAGTAATCATCAAACTGTATCAGCATCAGACACTAATAGTCAGCGTGATCAAGCATTTTCTGTTTCCTAGCGCTAACAACTTCTGCGACATACTCTGCGAGTAAACGTATAACATTAGCATCGTCAGTGGATAACAAATCAGTAAATTATATATAACGTTTTTGAACTATCAAATAGCTGAGACTTCGACCTGATGTCTTCATATTCTTTACAATGAAATACTAAATGTTCTTCACCTTCTTTCATTTCATTTTCACACATCATGCAAAAACCTTCTACAGTACTTTCCAAATCAAACCACCTCTTGTTGGCTCTCAGACCTGGAGTTCTGCTTCTGAATCGAGCCAGTGAGTCTCCATGCCATTTGTTGGTAACTACATTTAAGACTTTTTCTGGCCGTAAAATACTTTTAAAGGAATGGAACCAAGAGTACTTTGCGCCCTCTTCCTTCTTGGAATGCCAGTTTTGTTTGTATCAGGATATCAAACGGGTCTGTACATTCTGTCATAAATATCCTGATGTCTCCAACCCCTTGACTGAGCCAAACAATACCAAGTCCATTTGTAGTGAGGTCTCGCTTTACATTGCTAACCCAGTCAATGTTTCCCAACTCATTCTGTTGGAGCAGCATATCACACGCTTGTTTACATACCCTGGTTGTTGGCAGCTGTGTAAATTTTAACCCAATATTTGATACATTTTCCGGAAGCTCGAATATAAAGAGGATATCTTCCGGAATCACCGTATGCCATTGTCTTAGATGAATGCAGTGGAATAATATTCATAAATCGTTTAATAGCTAAAGTGTGTGCTTTCTTCATCTCATGATTCTCTTCAAGACCCCATACTTCTGCAGCGTATGTGAAGATAGGCTCTATCTGCGTATCAAATAAATCCAGAATAGAGAAGGATCAATTGTGTTAGTTTTTTCATACATCTGACAATTTCTATTACACCTTTCTTCCCCTTTCTGCATGTTTCAGACCAACCAGCATTCAAAACTTAACCGTGCTGTAAATACCATCCCTAAATATTTATATGCATATGCAAACAATGAGAGAGAGAGAGAGAGAGAGAGAGAGAGAGAGAGAGAGAGAGAGGAGAGAGAGAGAGAGAAGAAGAAGAAGAAGAAGAAGAAGAAGAAGAAGAGAGAGAGAGAGAGAGAG